>CM038674.1:252683300-252948787 GCA_021605145.1 Aegilops bicornis
GCGACGGAAATGGCGGCGACGGAAATCTCAAGTTTAAATTCAAAACTTTTGGCAAGGTTTTCCTCTGATATTTTTGGAGTGTCATGTTTACTCGTCTCATACTTTTGATCAAGTATTCATCAGGCATAGTTTTTGAAATGATTCCCACTTGCCAAAGTTTGAATTCAAATTTGAAAACTCAAAACCCTTCTGAAACTTCAAATGGCATTCAAATTCAAACAGGATGCATAGATGCTTAGCTATAATTGTAAAACATTCCAAATAGGAAATTTGGGATGTTACAAACCTACCCACCTTAAGATGAATCTCGCCCTCGAGATTCGGGTTGGCTAGCAAATAGGTGCGGGTGGTCTCGAAGAAGATCTTCTTCGCGTTCCCAGGTGGCTTCTTCCTCGGTGTGGTGACTCCACAGCACCTTGCAAAATTTGATGACCTTGCTGCGGGTGACTCTGCTTTCAGTCTCGAGAATCGGACGGGTTTCTCCTTGTAAGTCAGATCAACTGTCAAGCTGTATGGCCTCTAGGGGCCTTGTGTCTCTCAACGGAACATCGGCCATGTCGGCATGACACTTCTTCAGTGAGAAACATGGAAGACATCATGAACTCCGGACAATCCTTCCGCAATTCCAACTTGTAAGCAACTTCTCCCACGACGTTCGAGGATTTTGTAGGGGCCAATGAATCGGGGTGCTAACTTCCCTTTGACACCAAACCTCTTGACTCCACGAAGTGGAGACACACGAAGATATGCTCGGTCTCCCGCTTCGTAAGTCACTTCCTTGCGCTTACTGTCGACATAACTCTTCTGTCTCGACTGAGCTATCTTGAGTCTGTCTCGAATCAACTTGACTTTCTCTTCGGAATCCCTGATAAGATCGGAACCGAAAAGTGATCGATCTCCAACACTATCCCACAACAATGGTGTTCTGCACCTCCTTCCGTATAGAGCTTCGAAAGGGGCCATCTTCAAACTGGATTGATAACTGTTGTTGTATGAGAACTCTGCGTACGGCAAATTATCATCCCAGCTAGACCCATAGTCTAGCACACAAGCTCTCAACATGTCCTCCAGAATCTGGTTGACTCTCTCGGTCTGTCCATCTGTCTGCGGATGAAAAGCTGTACTGAATTCCAGCCTTGTACCCAAAGTTTCATGCAACTGCTTCCAAAACTTTGAGGTAAACTGTGTTCCTCTATCTGACACGATTTTCCTCGGAACTCCATGCATACATACGATCCTGGTCATGTATATCTTGGCCAACTTAGCACCGGTATAGGTAGTCTTCACGGAATGAAGTGAGCTACCTTGGTCAAACGATCAACCACTACCCAGATGGAATCATAACCTGAACGGGTCCTGGGTAATCCTGTGATGAAATCCATTCCAAGTTTCTCCCATTTCCACTCGGGAATCGGCAAAGGTTGAAGTAACCCTGCTGGCTTCTGATGTTCTGCCTTTACACGTTGACAAACATCGCATACGGCTACGTACTCGGCAATATCCTTCTTCATACCTGTCCACCAGAAACTTTCCTTCAAATCCAGGTACATCTTGGTGTTGCCGGGGTGAATCGAGTACGGTGAATCATGAGCCTCCTAAAGAATTAGCTTCCTGAGTTCGGGATCATTGGGCACATAAATACGATCCTCGAACCATATAGCTCCGTGCTCATCCTTACGGAACCCTTTAGCTTTTCCTTCACTCATCTTTTGCTTTATCTCATCAATTTCCTTGTCCGACTTCTGGGCTTCACGAATCCTTTCGGCCAAAGTGGACTGAACTTCCAGAGTTGCAACAAATCCTCTCGGAACTATCTCCAGTCGGAGATCTCTGAGGTCATCGACTAACTCCTGGGGTAATCCTCCTGTTGTAAGAGTATTCATATAACTCTTACGGGTCAAGGCATCTGCTACAACATTAGCCTTACCGGGGTGGTAATGCAATCTCATGTCATAGTCCTTTATCAACTCTAGCCATCTCCTCTGCCTGAGGTTCAACTCTTTCTGCGTGAAAATATACTTCAAACTCTTGTGATCTGTGTAGACATCACAACGGTTTCCGATGAGGAAATGTCTCCAGGTCTTGAGTGCATGCACTACGGCTGCCAACTCCAAATCATGTGTGGCATAATTCATCTCGTGAGGTCGTAGCTGTCTGGAGGCATAAGCTACAACTTTTCCTTCCTGCATTAGTACTCCTCCGAGTCCTTGTGAGAAGCGTCACAATAAACCTGGTATTCCTTGTGTATGTCCGGCAAAATCAGCACTGGGGCTGTAACCAACCGTTTCTTCAATTCCTGAAAACTGGCTTCACATTCCTCGGTCCAAACATACTTGGCTTCCTTCTTCAACAGTTCAGTCATGGGCTTGGCAATCTTCGAGAAGTTCTCAATGAACCTCCGATAATATCCTGCGAGTCCGAGAAAGCTGCGGATCTCCTTGACTGAGGTGGGTGACTGCCAATCGGTGACTGATTCAACCTTGGCGGGGTCAACTGCTATTCCTTCTCCTGAAATAACATGTCCGAGGAATCCAACTTCTTTCAGCCAAAATTCACATTTGCTGAACTTGGCATACAACTGATGTTCTCGAAGTTTCTCCGAACTAGACGCAAATGTTCCTTATGCTCTTCCTCGCTCTTGGAGAATATCAAGATATCATCGATGAACACCACGACAAACTTGTCCAGATATTCCATAAACACCTTGTTCATCAAATTCATGAAGTATGCAGGAGCATTAGTCAATCCAAATGACATGACGGTATACTCATATAAACCATACCAGTGGTGAATGCTGTTTTGGGTATATCCTTTTCACGGATCTTCAATCGATGATACCCTGATCGAAGATCGATCTTAGAGAATACCTTGGCTCCAACTAGCTGATCAAACAGATCATTAATCATCGGCAGAGGGTACTTGTTCTTGATGGTCACCTCGTTCAATGCACGATAATCCACGACCATCCTCAAGCTTCCATCCTTCTTCTCTACCAAAAGAACTGGGGCTCCCCAAGGTGATGAGCTTGGCCGAATATATCCTTTCTCCAATAACTCATTTATTTGATCCTTGATCTCTTTCAACTCATTCGGTGGCATCCGATAGGGTCTCTTGGATATTGGGGCTGTCTTGGGAAATAACTCAATCGAAATTGATGTCCCCTGTTCGGTGGCATTCTGGTAATTCCTCCGAAACACATCAGGAAAATCTTGCACCTCGGCACTTCTTCCTGAACAACTCCCGTGAGGGAATGCACTGATTCTTCATCCGGCTGTGCTGGCTACATACTTGATCCTCTTACGCTCCGGGGTGGTGAGCGAGAATAGACTTCTTGAGCCTGATCTATGTTTCCTTCAAACTTCGTCAACCAATCCATGCCTAGGATTACATCCAAGGTCCGGGTTTCCAACACTATGAGGTCTGCGGAAACTTATGGTTCCCGATGTTGAGGGTTGCATGACATCCTAAGCTCGCCATCATTTCTCCTCCTGCGGGCCCGACGAAGGGGCTTCTAAGGGTTTTGGTGGGTAACCCGTACTTTTCCACAACTACCCTTGATATGAAATGAATGCGTTGCACCGTAATCAAAGAGTACCAAAACTGAACGTGAATTCAATAAAACTTACCAACCACGAAGAACTGGCTGATCATAGACGTCCTCCACGTCAATGTGGTTCACCCGAGCACGAGGGAACGGATTGGGCTTCTTCGCTGAGCCTCCATTGCCGCTTTCCATTCCTCCGCTTGGCCTCCGGCAGTTCAGGCATAGTGCCCCGCCTTTCCGGCACTTGAAGTGTGATGTGGCTCGAGATCCTTCTGAGCCGGGCGTAACGATGCTGATTGCCATTACCGTTTCCATTGCCATTGCCATGGCCTGACTTGTTGTCCTGGTTGCGGTTGTTCCCATTTCCTCCATGGTTATGACCTCCATGGTTATGATGGGTGTGCCCTCCTGAGTATGGTGCATAACGGGGCTTCTGCTGAGCTCTGAGTTGTGCTTCCTGGCTGTACTTCCGCTTATGCTTTCAATCTGCTGCTACTTGCCTTCAAGTATGATGGCCTTGTCTACCAGCTCCTGGTAGTTGGTGAAAGTAGCCACCATAAGCTGCATGCCCAGTTCATCATTGAGTCCCTCAAGGAACTTCTCCTGTTTTGCGGCATCTGTGGCCACATCATCCGGGGCATAGCGAGCTAGTTTGCTGAATTCGTCCACGTACTGTGCCACAGTACGGTTCCCCTGGCGTAAGTTGCGGAACTCACGCTTCTTCGCACTCATGGCTCCAAATGAAACATGAGCGGTGCGGAAGGCCTGCTGAACTGATCCCATGTGATGGTGCCGATGGGATAAGTGGCGGTGTAGTTCTCCCACCAAGAAGCTGCAAGACCATCAAGCTGATGTGCGGCAAAGCGCACCTTCTGCATCGGTGCATCCAATGTGATTAGCTCTCTTCCGACCTTGCGGAGCCAATCATCGGCCACAATCGGCTCAAGTGCTGCTAGAGAACATCGCGGATTCAGCCTCGAGAAACGAGTCAAGTTGTCAACGAGGGGTGGTGGCGGTGGATTGTTGTTGTTCTGATTCTGGATGAGTATCTGCATGAGTGCATTCTGCTGCTGGAGTAGCTGGGTGAGCTCCGGCGGAAATCCGGTGTCACGTCTCAGAGGCATCTGGTGTTTTTGGAGTGGATGAGAAAATTAGAATAGAACAGTGGTCTATGAGGAATAACACTACCCATATGAATGCACAATCATAAACACACCAATCATTTATTCATTCCACTCAAACATGGTTCAAACTCGATTACAAAAGTTCATGACTAATCGAAAATATCGGCCTAACTGATCGAAAAAAAGTAAAATAACATGGTGGTCGACTAAATGTCTTCATCAATAATCCTTGCGTCCTCTGGTGTGATGTCCTCCGGTGCGGCGCTTCCTCTTGTGGTTTTTTCCAGTGTAGCTCCCTTCAAAATCCTGATCATTGCTCACGAGAGGTCCATTATCTCCACTCGGATAAAGGTCCTCTCCCAAGTCCATCTTTTCCTCTATTGCGGCAAGCTTCATCTTCAGGTCGTCGACTGTCTCCATGAAGTCCGCGATTTCTTCCTCATGGCCAAGGAAGTCTCTGCGTGCTTTCTCCTCCAGCCCAATTCACGGAACAACAGCCTCCTGTGTTCCTTCGAGTTACGGCGAGTCTGGATCTCCCGTTCCCTGAGGAGACACTCCAAGTCCTGGACATAAGAGAGAATGGAGTCGTCCTCCACGGTACGGATGATATCTGCATTCCTTGCTCTGCGAGAAACCATGGCGAGGTATGATGGATCGAGCTCGGCCATGCACTCTTCTCGGAGATGCCCGAGTGCACGATAGATCGCCATATCTCTTCCGATGATCCAATTGAACTCTGTAAACTCAAAGTCAATTGGCTCTGTATGCCCTCCGAAGGTTCTCCCTGGAATGTGCACTTCAATCCTGTAGCGGGTATCCGTCAGAAGTGCATTGGTTGGCTTCCGGTGATCGAGGGCAGAGCAATCTTCAGCTTCTTCACCATCTGGACCAGCTTCCTGCCGAAGGGCATCGTCTCATCGGGCTGGCAAAACTCCGGTAGCAAAACGGGGGTGAACTCGACGGCCATCTAGAATGTTGAAAATTGGAGAGGAGTCAGAATTGAACAGGGGAGAATTACGGAATGATAAGGATATAAAGTAAATGGTCTCTTCCTATGGCTTTCCGATCCTAGGGGTTACGATCCTACGGTCAGCGTGTGCTCTGATACCATCTCTGTAGCGACCTGACCCAAAATCGGTCAAATCTCTGTGTCTGTACCATCCCAAGATCATGCTGGTACTCACGGTACATCGATGAAATAATCAAAGTTCAATCACACCTAAATTTTATTACAACATTCTCATATAGAGTCTTTATTACAAGAGAATAAATTCGGCTCAAGGCCAACTCATGAGAAATAAACTACTAATGTTGCGGAAGCGTAGAAGATAAAGCGAGTCCATCCGACTCCAAAGGGCAATCGCCAAGCGCGGAGCATAGCCTCACTCCTGATCGGAATAAACCTCTGCAACATAAGACGTTGCAGCCGTGTAGGTCAGCTTTTTGAATAAGCTGGCAAGTCATGAAGAGAATAACAATAATAAAATTTCTATCACTATATGCATTTTTGGCTGTGGGGCTCTAAGTTTCATCATTTTGCGAAAAGCCAATTTTCTCCTACTACAGTGGACTTGCTTGCAAAAATTACTACAAATTGTTGGTAGTTATTGAGATGGTTCTGCCAACCAATATCTCATTCCCAAATTATTAAGTCATAAACCCCTCAAATTAATTCATTAGTTTTGGTGTTGAGATTTCCGAATACTTCCAAGTTCCAGAGGATCAAATTGTCCGTAACCGGGGACACGGCTAATCGATTAGATCTTTAACTCTGCAGAGGTTTGTGCACTTTCCCCGCAAGAATCATTCCCTCCTTTTTAAGTCTTCGCACTTCATGGTGTTTGAAGATGGGATGAATGAAACAGGGTCTTCCAAAGAGTTCTTCTGGCTACTGCCGGTACCCATCCAATCCTACCGTTCTTCTACATCTCGTAGTACCGTCCAGCCAGCGTCACTACTAGGGTTAACCCAGCCAGAGCCCATAATGGCTTGTGGCTGCACAGGTAAGCTTCCGGTCATGGGGGCATCCATCCGTCTCTTCGTGGCTGGGTGAAGCTTTCCGCAAGATGTCATGGCACTTCTCCATGCATCCCGCCAACCACCGGGTTCTCCAGGTGCCCGTCAACCGTCCTCCACCCAGAGTGAATTTGAAGTCCATCTTGATCCTTGTAGTTCATGGGGTTGTCATCATCATTGACTCTCACATCTTTCTTATGAATTTCACTCAACCCAAAACCCGTCTCTGAGCATAGCAAAGTAAACTACTTAAATCCGGGGTCATGGTAACAAGGGATTGGTTCATCCTACCACATGATACTACTCAAGATTATAACTTCAAAGTTTCAACTACTGCATGCATGGTGGGGTGGTGATAATTTCTAATGCACAAAAACATAGGTATAGAAAATAACATGATCAAAACTTAACTTGCTGACGATCTTCGTAAGCTAGGGATTCGTAGTAGCAAGCTTCGCACTCCGGAAACTCTACCAAGACAAACAATAATCCCAATAAGCATATAGCATAAGACTACATAACACAATAGCATAACAAAGTAACACACCAAAATCAACAAAGCAAAACCCAAGGGAAAACTCAAAGAAAAACCAACTCAAGTTTCCTACTTCAAACAACAACTAAAATAGTTTTATATAAAAAAAAATTCTCAACATAACCTAATAATGGTTTTATGTTAACTTAACAGAAAAGATTTCATTAAGCAACTAGGAGCAAAAAGAATTAATTTAAAATCTATTATGAAACTCCTATTAGGCCTAATTCAATTCCTATTAAGAAAATAAAATAAAACTTTTATTTATTATAAATAAAAGTTCATCCTATAAAGTGAGAAACTATCCTAGAATAATCAATCACATGTTAAAAATAAATTTATTTACTAATTAAATTAATAGGAAAACAGTAGCTAGTTATTTAATTAGGATTAACAAGATTCTGCTTAAACTAATTTTTTTATTAATCCTAAAATACCTAAATTAATTCCTATGGTTTGGCAATGTCAAAATAAAGTTGGGACAAAAAGAATCAACCAAAAATAATTTTCCTAGCTCATGTTATAACAGATTTACTATTCTGTCTAAAACTAAAATAAAGCAATTTTAATTAATTTTACCATAGCTAAATATATTTTCTACTGAAACTGTAGAAAATTTGCAAACCAACAAAAAGAATCACCTAAAAATATTAAACAGAATAAAAGATATGAATTTTTCAAAACAGGAACTATTACATTAAAAGCGAAAAGCGAAAATAAATGAAAAATGGCCTAATGGGCCTAAACTACGCACTGAGCGTAATATAAACTAAACGGGCCTAGGGTTAAACTGAATCGGGCCGGGCTAAAAATAAAACCCTAACTTAAAAACTAAACCGGACTAAACCGGAGCGAACCGGTTTTTATTAAAAGGAGGATACCCCTTCGGGGGTGATCTAATCCTAACCATAGATGGGGGGATCAGACGGCGGGGGTGATCTCCGGTGACTTACCGGAGCTCGACGGCGGCGGCGGCGGTGGCGAGTGTGTTGGCCTCTTCGGTCGTCGGGGAGGTCGGTGGAGTGGCCCGGCGGGTGCGGACGAGCTCGGGGAGGTGTTTGGTGGAGTCGGTGGGGGTCGGGAGGGGCTAGGGCGACGGTGGCGACGGAAATGGCGGTGGCGGTCGGCTCGGCTCTGGCGAGCGCGTGAGAGAGAGAGGAGAGGTTCCGGCGAGGGGCTAGGGGGGAAATGGGGTGCGGGGGCCCGGTATTTATAGGGGAGGGCCTCGGCGTGGCAACGGGGGGCGATCGGGGGGAGATCGGCATCCCGGATCTCACGGGATCCGGCGATCGGCGGCGGCGCGGCGAAGTGTGGGCGGGGGTTGAAGACGGGTGGTGGCCCACCTGCCAGAGAGAGAGGGGGTGCGGGGCGGGCGGTCGGCCGAGCCGAAGGCGGTTCGGGCGAGGGGTGGTTAGTTGGCGCTGCTCACTGGGTGGCCTCTGGGCCGCTGGTGGGCCGGTGCGGTCGGTGGCTTGCTGGCCGGGCTGGGGGCTGGTGGCGCTGGGGTGTTCCTTTTTAAATTTTTATTTTTTAAATAAAACCAAAAACAGAGATATCTTTTAAAAATATAAATATTTTATATAGGACATATATATACCAAAATGATCAGGGGAATATTCCCTATCATTTGAACATTTTTTCCAAAGGAAAAATCCAAACTTTATAAAAATCCATTTTTTTTCAAATTCAAATAAATCTCAAGTTTGAATTCAAAACTTTTGGCAAGGTTTTCCTCTGATATTTTTGGAGTGTCATGTTTACTCCTCTCATACTTTTGATCAAGTATTCATCAGGCATAGTTTTTGAAATGATTCCCACTTGCCAAAGTTTGAATTCAAATTTGAAAACTCAAAACCCTTCTGAAACTTCAAATGGCATTCAAATTCAAACAGGATGCATAGATGCTTAGCTATAATTGTAAAACATTCCAAATAGGAAATTTGGGATGTTACAGAGAGGGTGGGAAGGAGGAGGAGGAGAGAAGGAAAGGGGGACCCTAGTCCAATTCGGTTTGGGAAACGGGGGCGTGCGCCACTCCCTGGCCTGCCTCCTCTCTTCCACCACTAGGCCCATGAGGCCCAATAACTTCCCGGGGGGGGGTCTGGTAACCCCCGGTACTCCGAAACTCATCCGAAACGACCCGAACCATTCTGGTGCCCGAATGTAACCTTCCAATATACGAATCTTTATGTATCGACCATTTCGAGACTCCTCGGTATGTCCGTGATCTCATCCGGGACTCTGAACAAACTTCGGTACATCAAATCACGTAACTCATAATACAAATCATCATCAAACGTTAAGCGTGCGGACCCTACGGGTTCGAGAACTATGTAGACATGACCGAGACACATCTCCAGTCAATAACCAATAGCGGAACTTGGATGCTCATATTGGCTCCTACATATTCTACGAAGATCTTTATCGGTCAAACTGCATAACAACATACGTTGTTCCCTTTGTCATCGGTATGTTACTTGCCCGAGATTCGATCGTCGGTATCACCAGACCTAGTTCAATATCGTTACCGGGAAGTCTCTTTACTCATTCCGTAGTGTATCATCCTGTGACTAACTCATTAGTCACATTGCTTTCAAGGCTTATAGTGATGTGCATTACTGAGAGGGCCCAGAGATACCTGTCCGACATTCGGAATGACAAATCCTAATCTCGATCTATGCCAACTCAACAAACACCATCGGAGACACCTGTGGAGCATCTTTATAATCACCCAGTTATGTTGCGACGTTTGATAGCACACTAAGTATTCCTCCGGTATTCGGGAGTTGCATAATCTCATAGTCATAGGAACATGTATAAGTCAGGAAGAAAGCAATAGCAATAAACTAAACGATCATAGTGCTAAGCTAATGGGTGGGTCTTGTCCATCACATCATTCTCTAATGATGGGATCCCGTTCATCAAATGACAACACATGTCTATGGTTAGGAAACTTAACCATCTTTGATTAACGCGCTAGTCTAGTAGAGGCATACTAGGGACACTCTGTTTGTTTATGTATTCACACATGCACTAAGTTTCCGGTTGATACAATTCTAGAATGAATAATAAACATTTATCATGATATAAGGAAATATAAATAACTACTTTATTATTGCCTCCAGGGCATATTTCCTTCAGCTTCTCGTACCCTCCCCCGTACAGGGAGCGCAATGCCTTGCGGGACCTCAGCTCGAGGGAGAGGAAAGCCTCGCACCCCACGGCGACCATTTTCTCGGTGGCGGCGAGGGTCTTCTTCCTGGCCTCCATCCGGGTCGTAACCTCAAAGACATGCTAGGCATGGGATGCCTGGGCCTTGTCTACCTCCTCCTTCATCTTGCCCAGCCGGTCCCGCTCCACGGCTTGGTCGGCGGCATCCTGGACCAGCTTGGCGTCGTGATCGGAAAGCGTCACTTCACGGGCCTTGAGCTCCTCCTCCCGCAGCTGAGGCCGTTGGGTACGGGCGGCCTGCTCCTCATGGAGAGACTTAAGCTTAGCCTCCGCCTTGCTGCAATGCTCCGTGGCAGACGCCGCATCAGTCAGCGCCACGTCATGAGCCACCTTGGCTTCGTTGGCCTCCTTCTCGCTCTCCGTGGCGGCTGCCTCGGCCCGGCTCCAGGCCGTCCTAGAAGATGCGTTGGCGTGGAGCCACCCCGAGATCATCCCCATGCGCTCCATGACGGCATCTTGGAGATCGGGCCGGAGCTGGTCCAGCATGGTGTAGGCTTCCTCCAGAGTCCCGGGCCTGACAAGGGGGCCGCAGTCCGCCAGCACAAGGGCCTAGGGAGGAGGCGGCATCGGCGCATGGGTTGGCGTCGCCACAATAGCAAGGGTAGCAGGGGGCCTCTGAACCCCCCGTGGGTGTGACGAGATGGGCAACTCCCAAGCCTGCTGGCCCATGGAGGCAGCCTCCTCTAGAGGCTCCACCATCTTTCTTTGGGGGCCCCTCTCAGTCAACGGGGAGTGCGAGGCAATCTCCTCCGTCTGCGCCAGGGCCACCAAGGCCGTGGCGAGCGGTGGTGCCTCCGGGGTCCCGGCTTCCTCCTTCCTCTTCTTCACCATGGTCTCCATCCTGGTCACCAGGAGGGGAGCATTGTGGGCGCGACATCAAGGGTGGCAAACGAAAACAAGGTAATAAGCTTACTCGTTAGAGGCAATGTACGCCCTCTTCCTGGCCGGGGCCAGTGCGCCTCCAATCTTCTTGGGGTGGGTTGTGCCGCGTCCTGAGGATTGGTGGGGCGCACGAGGGCTGGCCTTGATGCCACGTCGAGTGTCGACATGACGGAGGTGTCGCCCCGAAGAGGGGGCATTGCACTACTATTCTTCAGGGTCATTCGGCCCGGCCTCCGCTGGGACGGGGGAGTGGCTCTGGACTTCGTGACAACCCCGGTGGAGCACGGGGGTTCCATGACCGGGGGCTCGATGGCGGTGTCATCATCATTGTCTGTGAGGTCGCGAAGAAGCTCGCCCTAAGATGGGGGAGAGATCTCCGCCACATCATCCACGGTCGCCTCCGAGTCATCCTCACCCGCTTCCCTGGTGTCGTCGCCGGAAGACACCATCACCGGGGAGTTGGGGACACTACAAAAAAAAGACACATCCATGACATTTTGGGCCGAATGAAATTTTTTTCTGTCATACTTATGACACTTCTATGACGATAATTGTGAAAAAACCCGGTATCATCGTAGATGTGGTGGGCTCCTACTTCTATGACAAAAAATCATGACAGAAAATGGGATTTTCGTCCTGGGCGTGCCGGAGACGCAGCTACATGACATTCTTTGGGCCGTCCATGACAGAAAAAACCGTGGTAGAAGCAAGGTCGAGGAAAATATCTGGGTGTTCTCGGTTACGGTGGGAGGTCGGGCCGAGCGATGCACGGAGGTTTGCGCGTTTCCCTCGTACACACACGCGCGTGGGTGCGAGGCGTTGGGCTCTAACTGAACCCGAGCGAGGCATTCGCCTACTGAACCCGAGAGATTGCACTGCAGGCTACGTGTTACTGAACCCGAGCGATCGATCGATGGCTGTTAACTGAACCCGATCGAGCGATTCCTTCGCAACTGCTGCTAACTGAAGCCGATCGATGCTGCCTCTGGATGAACAGTGAGCATTGCTGGGGGGCGGGGGTTGGATGAACAGTTCCCTGTGGGGGTGGATAAACAGGACCCCGTGGTGTTGCCTCTGGATGAACAGGACCCCGATTGATCGAGCCGGTTGGAGCTGGATGAACAGGACCCCGTGGAGGGCTGGATGAACAGTAGACGGTGGAGGGCTGGATGAACAGTAGCCCGTGGAGGGTGGTTGAACAGGAGCCCGTGGAGAGGGCTGGTTGAGCGATGGCCGGTGGAGTGGCGCGCGGTGGAGGCTGGATGAACAGAGCCCGTGGATGAACGATGCGGTGGAGGCTGGAGGAGGTCGACAATGGATGAACAGTAGCCCGTGGAGGCTGGAAGGGGTCGACGGTGGAGATGAACAGTATCTCGTGGAGTCTTGTTTTGCGGTACGCCACACCCCTCCCAATGAACAAGACCCCCGTTTCGACCGTGGCGCTCCAACGCAAGTCCGTTTCCTACGTTTTGCGGTACACCACACCCCTCCCGATCAACAGGACCCCGTTTCGATCGTAGAAGGTCCAACACAAGTCGTTTTCTCCGCTTTGCGATACGCCAGACCCCTCCCGATGAACAGGATCCTGTTTCGAACGTTGCCGGTCAAACACAAGGTCGTTTCCTCCGTTCTGCGGTACGCCAGGCCTCGTTTCCATCGGCTGTTCCGTCCAAGCCCTCCTGATGAACACGACGACACATTCCATTCTGACCCAGCCAGTTGGCTCCCCATGAACACGACGATGATGCTATTTCTCCGTTCTAACCCAGCCATGTACACGAGCCCTGTCCATACATATGCGCGAGTAGGTGGTAGAGACCCCGCCCGTATGTACGTACGTGGCCGTATTTTCTTTCTTGCACACTGGTTGTTGTACGTGCGTGTACATGCTACATGCGCGCCTCTACTACGACACGTGCGTGCTCTACATCGACCAGTATATACGTACACGTTAGCGAGCAGAATGACAACGCTACGTACGCTTCGACCAGGTGGGTCCCGACTGTCAAGCACTTCCTTGCGTGCGAAGATATAGCTGGTGGTCCCAGCAGTCAGGGGGTGAATCGTTTTTTCTTTTGCCCGGACGCACTTCCTTGCGTGCGAAGATGTAGCTGGTGGGTCCCAGTAATCATGGGGAAACATTTTTTTCGTGAAATACAGTGGCCCGTTCGGTGGGTCCCTGCTGTCAGGTGCAGGAATGATTATTTTGCGCGTAATAAGGAGGCACTTCCTTGCGGCTGCCGTGGACCCAGCTGTCAGCCTCTCCACGTACAATACTCTTCCGATGGAAGTTGGTCGTTGACCACATTGACCACGCTGCGCTGAGAGCACCAAGGCGGTGGACGACGGTGACGCCTAGGAAGGGGATGATGCAGAGCCGAGGAAGACGCGGCAGTGGATGCCCACGCGGAGAGGAGTACGATGGTTCACTGGTTCGGCTGCGGTGTGAGGCTGCCGTCGCGAAGAATAACAGAGGGTGTGGTTGAGTAGAGGATGGCCTGGCCAGCGGTGGGAGTAGTAGGGGAGGTGAGGCCTCCGCGGCATCACAGCCGGCCACGGGAGGCAGGAGCACGTGACACGACCGGCGCTGGTTTGGGCGGCTGGAGCAAGAAGACCAGAGGTTGAAGAAGCACTACGACCGTTGGATGGACATCGTACGGTCACTGGAGCTAGAATCGTTCATATATTGACTATAAGTTGACAAAGCCCTCCGTCCCCGTCAACTTAGTAGGCCCACAAGTCAGCCTCCCACTACGATGCGTCCCAGCTGGCAGGGGGTATTCATTTTTTGTGCGCAATAAGGAGGCACTTCCTTGTGTGTGAAGATATAGTTGGTGGGTCCGACCTGTTAGTGGAGGGAACATTTTTTTCGCGAAATATAGAGGCCCTTCCGGTGGGTCTAAGATGTCAGGTGGAGGAATCATTATTTTGCGCATAATAAGGAGGCATTTCCTTGTGTGTGGCTATGGACCCAGTTGTCAGCCTCTCCACGTACAGTCCACTTCCAATGGATGTCGTTCGTTGACCATGTTGACCACGCCGCGCCGAGAGCACCAGGGCAGTGGACGACGGCAAGGCCTACGAAGGGAATGACACGGAGCCGGGGAAGATACAGCAGTGGCTGCCCACGCGGTGGAGAGTACGAGGGTTGACTGGTTTGGCTGCCATCGCCAGAAAATAACAGGAGGTGTGGGTGAGTAGAGGGATAGACAGTCCAGGGATGCGAGTATATGATGGGGCCGTGAGGCCTGCCCGGCAGCACACCCGGCCATGGGAGGCGGGAGCAGGCGGTTCCAACGGTGCTGGTTTGGGCGGCTGGGGCAGGAAGATCCGAGACTGAAGAAGAACGATTGCTGTTAGATTGACATCTAACGGTCTGACGCTCGTAGAGTCGATTGTTGACTAAGTTTCTTTTTTGAGAAACTTTTGTACGCATGAACTTAATAGGCCCACAAGTCAGCCTCCAAATCTATGGCAGACAACATAGAGACTATTTGCTATTTTTTAATAATTTGCAACCCATTTGCTAATTCTTAAGTAATTTATTACAGCCAGGACCACGGTCAAAAAGTTTAACCTTATTTTGCATATTTCGGTGGAGTCCGAAATTTTGTAATCCCGAAATGATAAACATTTTTTTAAGAACTTATTGATTTGCCAAAAAAATCATTTTGTTTTTGTAAGCAAATAAGACGTGGGACAATTGAGTTGGTTTAAGGGAAAACCAGTGGTAAAAAAATCAGCACTGGGAGGGAAAACAACAACAAAAATAAGGATGTAAATATGAAAAGGGAATTTTATGTATTTTCAATATAATGATACGTGTATATGAACTAGTAAAACTATAGGTGAGATTAGAAAACGGATGTAGGACATGCGTTTCAAGAGGAAAATAGAATCAAGCGGTGTGTTTGATTCAAGAAAAAACTGCTCATGGATGTTGTAAGACAAAATATAACTAACGCTAGCGGGCCAGAGGCCAGTAGATACCTGCTGGATCTTTGTGCCCCATTGTCATCATGGGCTGGGCCTGTTAAAAACAAAACCAAGCCTCGGCAGTCTACAACCCAGTTGAAACTTGCTCGACCTGAAAAAACAATATACGTGCTCAATAAACGAGAGAATTCTGCAAGTACAGACTGATAACCGGGATGCAGCAGGGATATTGTTTTTTCATCGTGATAATAAGTGCATGCACTTGTTTCGAAAAATTTGGAGAACTGGGAATTCGAACAGTAGGTGCTTATGCTACCCATCAAATAAAAATCAGGTGCCTGAAAATTCGTTTCGAAACAAATGATTCAGCTTTATATCCACATCAACCCTCAACATGATGGTTGGAAGTAAATGCCAAGTTCATACCAAAAGATAGTTAACAACAATAGCAACTTGCGGACAACAAGGTAGTACAAGTACCAATACCAAACTAACTTATAATCTTTTTACTCCTAGCCCTAGTGTTTGTCTGGTAGAAAATCTTGTAGAGGACTGGCTCCCGCTCCTTCTCTTGCTCCAGGTCCCCGAGGTGGTACTGGTGCATCACCCAGTTGGTCCTCTGCTGGTCGAAGTTCTTGTTGGTGTGTAGCACTGTAACCTTTGTTGTCCGTCTGACCGTTGCTGACCATCACCGGCAAGGTATTTCCGTGTTGTGCCACATCGTGCATGCCTCACTCCGATCAGATCTTGCGACGGCGTCCATGTGTCCCTTTGAGTGCCACCGGAACTGTCTTTGGAAGAAATGCTTGCTTAGACCACTCGGTGTGATACCTCGGTATTGTTGAATACATGTTTTAGTGTATGTAGTTGGCATTTTCATAACATCTTTGGCATGTTGCGCCACTTGTTTCACTTTTTATTAACTGTCAAATTGTAATTGCTTCACCAGGTCTGCATCTAAAAAGAAAAATAGAGCTATAAATAAAGGAATATGTTTGTGCAAGTAGACGGCCAATCGGTGTCTTACCTGGAAGTTTCTCAGGATGGGTGTAGCATATGTCGTGCTCGCTGTCGATGGTTGGTATGAAAAAATCGATGAGAGGGTGATATCTCGCGCGGTCAGCACTCACTTTGGCCTCAAGGTGCTCGATCAGCTCCTGATCCATGGGATCGAACTTGACGCCAGCCGGCAGCACCGACCAATCCTCCTTCGACTTGCAATGGTTAATTCCAGTTATATGGTACTCAATGTATGATCAATCGACTGTTTTAAGTGAATGGTGAAAGATTTCGACAGATAAGTGGTACTCCAAATCTGAAGTCCAGAATACCCGAACACGCCGCCGGGATTCTTGTGTCACCTCACGCGCAGCGTGTTGTCACGACAATTCAATGTGTGGACATGATGAAAAATTTGACTGACGTATACTAGTACTGCTACTGTACTACTTACTAGTCGTATTTAGTGTCACATTTTAACCATAGGTTTAACTAACAAGTACGCACTTGAAGCCTAATTGATGCACTGCAGATAAGTGATACTGCACAGCAGCAGAATACATCCTGCGCAGATAAGTGATACTGCACAACATCTCCATCATCATTATCAGTACATCCTGCGCAGGTGAGTTAGGATGCACTTGATCCCAGAAAGGTATCTATCCTTCAAACCAGAGGAGTGCTTCAAACTAACAACAATACATAATATCCAACAAAAGAGGGTCATGCTACAGCAGCAGAATACATGGCTCAGTCTAGATATCAGTATGAATCAAGTTGTGCATATTTTCTATTGGCATGAACCACATCGCCACATGTCGGCTTTGCAAAAGCCATCCATCGCATGGAAGCTTGACGCCTTTCACACACTGAAGATTATCTGGCAACAAGTTGTGTCGACGAATCTCTGGATATGGTGATTCATGAAACCCATGGTTAATGTGTAAACACAGTCCCCCTAGTGAATGGAAGTTGCATAGCACGGTAATCATCGCCGGTGATATGATCGACGATTGGTTGGATGATTGGATAATTGAGCCCGAGGAACATGGAGTGGTTGCCGAGGCTGTAAAGCTGCCTCCAGTTGAATACGCCTAGCCCAACGAAGCTGGGATCTTTCTCGAACATGAAGCAGCCATAGCCATCAATGTCACGAACGCCCCAGGCATTGTACTGCATGTGGTTTGATGTAATGGTTTGGTCAATTTGGTACGTGCGAATGAGCATCAAATGACCATCGTCAGCTGAACGAGCGATAAACCACCACCCATCGGCTGGTATGATTCCAGTGTCCCGAATCATGAAGGCTGCATTCGTCTGCTGCAACAATTCAAATTGGAGTCCAAAAGGACAAAAATAAACAATCATGTTCAGAGTATGTGTGGAATTAAGATTATTATAACTGTCGGATGTGGGGTTCCGGCAAAACCCTTAAGGTTTGAACTCTGGGGTGCGCGCGAAGTTCTTTCCCTCCTACTGATCTACGCCCTAGCTCATTAAGATCTCGCGGACGAACTCGACGAACTCGCAACTCAGAAAGACACGGGATTTATACTGGTCCAGGCCACCATTGTGGTGTAATACTCTACTCCAGTGTGTGGTGGTGGATTGCCTCTTGGGCTGATGAAGAACAGTACAAGGGGAAGAACAGCCTCCTGAGGTTGAGGTGTTCTTGTGCTCTGTGGACTTGTGTCTGAGAACTCGATATGTTCCTCTCTTCTTCTTCTTCCTTCTCCCCCTACTGTGGTGGCTAGCTCTACTTATATAGGCCCTGGTCCTCTCCCCAAATATTGAGCGGGAAGGGAGCCAACAACGGCGGGCGAATTTGAAAGGCGACAACTAGTACAAGCTATCCTGACAGAAGCGGTCTTCGCCTGCAAAAGGCTCTGGTGGTAACGCCGTCTTGGGCTCCACTATGACCTCCGTCTTGTCGTCCTGCTGGTCTTGGTCTTGTTGCACCGATATGGAAACCTTTGCCTGATGCCTCGGTACTCTGCGCCTGCGCTTGCTTCCTTAGCACCAAAGAGGAAACAAGGATGCTGCGTGATACGTCTCCAACGTATCTATAATTTTTGATTGTTCCATGCTATTATATTATCTGTTTTGGATGTTTATTGGCTTTATTTTAGACTTTTATATTATTTTTGGGACTAACCTATTAACCCAGAGCCCAGTGCCAGTTCCAGTTTTTTCCTTGTTTAAGTGTTTCAAAGAAAAGGAATATCAAACGGAGTCCAAACGGAATGAAACCTTCGGGAAAGTTATTTTTGAAACGGAAGCAATCCAGAAGACTTGGAGTATACATAAGGGAAGCAACAAGGAAGGCACAAGGCAGGGGGCACGCCCTCCACCCTCGTGGGCCCCTAGTGGCTCCCCTGACCCTAAAAACATCGCGAAACAGAATAGATCGGGAGTTCCGCCGCCACAAGCCCCTGTAGCCACCAACAACCAATCGGGACCCTGTTCCGGCACCCTGCCGGAGGGGGGGTCCCTCACCGGTGGCCATTGTCGGTGTCAAAACCTGCGGATCTTGGGTAGGGGGTCCCGAACTGTGCGTCTAGGCAGATGGTAACAGGAGACGGGGGACATGATGATTTTACCCAGGTTTGGGCCCTCTCGATGGAGGTAAAACTCTACTCCTGCTTGATTGATCTTGATGATATGAGTATTACAAGAGTTGATCTACCATGAGATCGAAGAGGCTAAACCCTAGAAGCTAGCCTATGGTATGATTGTTGTTGTTGGTCCTACGGACTAAACCCTCCGGTTTATATAGACACTGGAGAGGGCTAGGGTTACACAGAGTCAGTTACAAGGAAGGAGATCTACATATCTGTATTGCCAAGCTTGCCTTCCACGCCAAGGAGAGTCCCATCTGGACAGGACGAAGTCTTCAATCTTGTATCTTCATAGTCCAACAATCCGGCCAAAGGATATAGTCCGGCTGTCCGGATACCCCCTAATCCGGGACTCCCTCAGTAGCCCCTGAACCAGGCTTCAATGACGATGAGTCCAGCACGTAGATTGTCTTCGGCATTGCAAGGCGGGTTCCTCCTCCGAATACTTCATAGAAGATTTTGAACACAAGGATCGTGTCTGGCTCTGCAAAACAAGTTCCACATACAACCGTAGAGAGAATAATATTTCCACAAATCTAATCTGCTGGCGTGTTTCGCAGTGTGACATCACACCTCAGCCAGGTCACCATTCGAATCGTTTTTCACAACCAACCTCAGCATGCTTCGCGAGGCGGTTTCCTCGGCACGTCTTCTCTAAGAAGAGATTGTGTCCCCTTCTCACGGGATCCCCATCAATACGGACGTGGGTAACCCAACTGCGCCATCAATTACGGCGCTTGGGGGATAAGCGAGTTTTACCAGGCTGGTGGGGCGCATAGTTTCGTCCGCCCTTATAAAGGGATAAGGGTTCACCTTTTTATACCCACGCATTCTTCCTCCTCGCTCATCCATTCCCGCGCACTTGAGCTCCAGTGCCCAAGTCCGCATCCTTCTCCTCAAACCTCTCCAAACATGTCCGGAGCGGGAGGCAAGTGAATGGTCTCCTCCGTCACGGAGGGAGACGTCAAAAAGATGAGGGGAGCCAGATACCTGTCCAAAGATATCGCACACCGGCTCCCAGATGAGGGGCAGATCATCCCTACCCCCAGGCCCCATGAGAGGGCAGTATTCCTTACCCACTTCCCCCGTGGACTGGGATTTCCCCTCCACCCATTCGTCCGTGGGCTCATGTTCTACTACGGCCTGGATTTTCACGATCTGGCCCCGAACTTCATCCTCAACATCTCGGCGGTTATCGCCGTGTGTGAGGCCTTCCTCCGCATCAAGCCCCACTTCGGCCTATGGCTGAAGACCTTCAACGTCAAACCAAAGGTGGTGGGCGGCCAGCAGGCGGAGTGCGGAGGTGCCATGGTGGGCAAAATGCCCAACATCACATGGCTCGAGGGCTCCTATGTGGAGACCATAAAGGGGTGGCAATCGGGGTGGTTCTACATCACCGAGCTGCGCGACACCAAATGGGAGGCGGCCCCCGAATTCCGATCCGGAATCCCCACGCGGCTCACCTCCTGGAAAGAGAAGGGCCTGCCCTGGGGTAATCCGGTAGAGCTGACCGGACTCCAGACCTGCATCCAAAATATCATAAACAGGAAGCTGAAGCTTATCAACATAGTCCAGGTCATGCTCATCCGCCGGATCCTCCCGTGTCAACAATGGGCGTTCAATTTGTGGGAGTTTGACCTGCCCAAAGACTGCACTCGAGCGAGCTCTTGACCACGGCCGCACAAGGACGTATGGAAGGTGTTGTTCAAGAGTGCCGATGTTCCCCCTCCCCTTACCTAGGATCGCGGACTCAGCGCGCAGCGCCAAGCCGGTGCGGTAAGCTCTTTTATTACTTATAGGGTATTCATTTCCCCAAGTATATTCATATGCGGGATCTAAGCTCCCATACCTTTGACAGAAATGGCTAGAGACGGCCGAACAGATCGACCGCCTACCCCTCTCGCTCAAGACCCAAAGCAGACGCTCACTTAGCGGAGATGCTGGTTCCGGCACCTTACGTGGTGCCGAAGAAGAAGGCCAAGAAGAAGGACGCGGGGACCAGGAAGGGTCTCCGGCACCGGGTTACATCGGACTGGTCGTCCAAACACTCCGAAGCGCACTCCTCCCATGAAGACGAGGAGGAGGAAGAGGAAGGTTCTCCCCCTCCAGCCGGGGAGAAAAGAAAAGGAAGGCCGCCCCAACCGGGGAGGCCGAAGGGTCCAAGAATGGAAGGACTCTCCTTCCGGACTGTTCCACCACCGCCGCCGACAGTGAAGACGAGTGGTTACCCAGGGCCAAGCCCCTGGCGAAGTCGTAAGTATTCAGATACCAGAGTAACTCATAGCATACTTTTATTGCACTGCTTCTCCTAACACCGAATATGATCATGTAGTCCGTCCCGAGCCCGTATCGACGTATCCTCATCGGGCGGTTCTTTGGATTCGTCCGATATGAATAGCGATTCACTTCCGACCGCCTCCTCTCCTCGCCCCACGGACAATGCCGAGGTATTGTCTCAAGGGGCACCGAGCCGAGGGGAGGTAGTCCTGGAGGCGCCTCAAGGCGACCTTCCCAAGCCAGCGCGGAGGGAGCAAGACTCCCAAGGGCTCCAAGTTCGGCCCTCAGCCGAACACCGCGCCGGAACCTCCAGTGGTTCCGGACTCCGGCAGGCGGCCCCCTGCCAAGAGGGGCAAGCCGCCCGTGCCGGTGACCTCTGTCCATCCAGAGGCACCGGACAACCTGCTGGGAGCGCTTCGCGGCGCTTCCATCGACGAAGAGCACCGCACTATTATGTGTGCGGTGATCAAGAAGGTTCAGTCCGCCAAGAGCGGACTGACTGAATCCTGTGCCAGCCTTCTAACAGGCTTTGAGGTAAGTATTTAAAATATAGGAAAATATTCCCGCATAGACAGTAACCCCTGATGCTCTGTTTGGTGTTCACAAAGAAAAGCCGAATAGAGGGTCAAATAATATCTGCAGGAGTCCAATACAAGTATTTCTATATGCGTATGCAGGCTTCGCTGCTGACCTCTGCCGCACTGACTGCGGAGGTCGCCGCACTGAAGCAGAACCTCGAGCGGTCCGAGAAAGAGCTCGGCCTTGCAAAGAGGCAACTCGAGGAGAACAAAGGTAAGTAATACCTTGTCTATATATATATATATATATATATATATATATATATTAAAAAAAGATGTGGTTGCAAAATGATAGGATCATCATGAATGTGCCAGGGGCCACAACCGAAGTGGCGAGCCTGAAGCAAGCGCTGACCGAGGCCGAAAACAAAGCGGCCAAGGAGCGCACCGAGAGGGAGAAACAAGAGGCACGGGTGGGCGAGGTGCAGCAAGACTCCAGGCTCTCGTGAAGAAGCACGAGACTTTGGAGTTTGACTCGAAGACGCGAGAGTCCGAGCTTGCCGCGGCCCTCGAGAGCACAAAGCATGCCAAGGCTGAAGCCCAAAAGGCCCTCCAGGAAATTGAGGTGATGAAGAAGATAGCTGCGGGTAAGGCAATTCATTATGCAAAGCAAGCATGTGAAAGTAAATTACTTGTTACTTACCCGAGTCCGGAGCTATCCAGGAGCATTCGCAGATTTGCCCCGCAGCGTGTCAGATGCCGCAAAGTACTACCAGGCCGAGGAGGGAAGCTCGACGGAGAAGTTGTTCTAGTCTCAAAGATATCTTTGGGACCCGAACACCCGATGCCCTGTGAGCCAATTTAGTCAAGCTAACCGGTCGAGCTGCACAAGGCGGTCGAACAGGCCGTGAGGGTCCTTATAGTCCGGATTTGGCCTGGCGACTCCCTTCCCAACAACTACTTTGGCCGAGAAGCTGGTGAAGGAGGGGTCGCCGCAGGGCAAGGAGCATCGCCACCCTGAAATGTATTATGAGGGTGTCCTGAAGGGTGCCCGTCTTGTGGCGGACGAGTGTGCGAAGGATCTAATTTTGAATGAACTTACTCGTGTGATCTTGTATTATGAAAACTTGTTCATATGCGCTATGCAACGCTTGTTTGAATTTAAAATATTACCTTTTGTGCGGCTGTTTATCAAATCTGAGAGATGGCGCCGTCAAGCTTCGCCCCCATGCCACAAGTGTCGGGGTGTTCGGGATAACCGAGCACTCTTTTCCCATTGTTGGGTCTGTCGAGGAGGTGCTCAACATAGAATCTAACAAGGCAATCAGACTATAATGCTTTATCACTCTCACTTAGCCATAGAAGTCTACAATTTTAAATTTTGGTGAAGCCGCCAGTATTCGGAAGGCCGAATTCGGGGCGCTATACACGCCTAAGCCGGACAAAGCCGACTTCTCGCCCTAAGCGACATAAGTCTTTAGGGACTCGAGACCTCTCGAACAGCGACCAGCTCTCGCCTTATCATGACAGTCAGTTTTAGCTTTCTCTACTGAGGTGCTTGCCCAGATGAACCGGGGCACAATCGCAGTAGTTCTCCCAGTGCTACCTTAGCCGATATAGCGGAACATAAGGTACCAAAACATGGGAGCCGGGCAAACCTAACTATTGACCCAAGACATGATTCGGAGCTGATGCATATAATGCTATAAGTTCGGGGTGCCGTACTATCGAAAGTGTTCGGACTTCTCACGCCGTATTATGGGGTACGCTTAAGCCCCTGGCGTATTAGCCGTACCAGAGTGTACGGGTGTTGAATGTCATGAATGAACATATATATATATATATAAAAGAATAGAGAATGCGATAATAGACTAACGCTATGCATTGTTTATTCAAAAAGGTGTGTCAAAGCATAATGATACAAGTAGTGTGATAAGCAAAAATAGGACTATTTGACATGTCCCCTCCAAGGGCAAGCTGCGGGATGGTATTTAAAGCAGGTATTTCACTCGTTATCAGAGACCACCTGGGATTTCCATGGTGCGACGTAGCTTTCTGCCTCCTTGGTTGTTGTATCGTGTAATCCGCAATCGTGATCGCCAGACGGGTTTCCGTGAGAGTAAAGTCCTGAAAGAGAGAAAAAACAACAAAGCAGGAAGCTCCTAGTGCGGTTGAGCCGCGTTTTGGGGCGTGCCGTAGTCGTGCCACCCCCACCTATGCCCATGGTATTTTCAATGCGTAATTATGTACACGTGGCACGGATTTCACCGTTTGGCTGGGAATGGGGTGGGGGCCGCATTGCTATGCAAGATCTGAACGTGCAGGCGGTCTTGTTGCAGATTACTCCGGGCGCGCTTGACGGTGTCCGGGTGTTTGGTCGCCGAACTGGTGGATTGCCTTAAGAGGCTGCTTTGTGCTTCTGCTGCGAGGGCCGTAGTGTGCTCCTCCGTGCGGAGGGGGCGCTCTGTGTTTCCATTGACTGTGATGACCCCCCGAGGTCCTGGCATCTTGAGCTTGAGGTATGCGTAATGCGGTACCGCATTGAATCTCGCAAATGCGGTTCGCCCGAGCAGTGCATGATAGCCACTGCAGAACGGGACTATATCGAAGATTAACTCCTCGCTTCGGAAGTTACCCGGGGATCCGAAGACCACTTCCAGTGTGACTGAGCCTGTGCAATGGGCCTCTACACCTGGTATGATTCCTTTGAAGGTCGTTTTTGTGGGTTTTATCCTTGAGGGGTCTATACCCATTTTGGCGACCGTGTCACGTAAAGCAGGTTCAATTTCAGCCGCCGTCCATAAGGACTCGAGTGAGGTGAAATCCATCGATGATTGGGTCTAGGACCAGTGCGGCGAATCCGCCATGACGGATACTAGTGGGTTGATCCCTGCGATCGAAGGTGATCAGACAGAGGACCATGGGTTGAACTTCGGGGCAACTGGCTCCAACGCATATACGTCCCTTAGCACACGCTTCCACTCCCTCTTGGGGATGTGGGTTGTGTATATCATGTTCACCGTCCGCACTTGTGGGTGGAACCTCTTCTGTCCTCCTGTGTTCGGCGGCCGGGCCTCCTCCTCGTGATCGCTATGTAGCCCCTTATCCTTGTTTTCGGCATTTAACTTTCCGGCCTGCTTGAACACCCAACATTCCCTGTTGGTGTGGTTGGCTGGCTTGTCGGGGGTGCCGTGTATTTGACACGAGCGATCGAGTATACGGTCCAAACTGGACGGATCTGGAGTGCTTCTTTTGAATGGTTTTTTCTACTGACCGGGCCTAGAGCCTCTGAATCCGGCATTGACTGTCGTATCTTCGGTATTGTCGCTATTGATGTGGCGCTTGTGTTTGTTGCGACGTGACCTGCCATTGCTATCCTTGGTATCCGAAGTACCAGGGTTCTTTGATATGTTATTGCTGCAAGCCAGCCAACTGTCTTCTCCCGCGCAAAAGCGGGTCATGAATGTCGTGAGGGCTGCCATAGATTTCGGCTTTTCCTGGCCAAGGTGCCGGGCGAGCCACTCGTCGCTGATGTTGTGCTTAAAAGCTGGTAGGGCCTCTGCATCCGGACAGTCGACGGTTTGATTTTTCTTTGTCAGGAACCGTGTCCAGAATTGCCTGGCCGATTCCTCTGGCTGCTGAATTATGTGGCTCAATTCATTGGCATCTGGTGGTTGCACATAAGTCCCCTGGAAGTTGTCGAGGAATGCGGCTTCCAGATCCTCCCAACAGCCAATGGATTCTGCTGGCAAGCTGTTGAGCCAATGCCGAGCTGGTCCTTTGAGTTTGAGTGGGAGGTATTTGATGGTGTGTAGATCGTCACCGTAGGCCGTGTGGATGTGCAGGAGGAAGTCCTCGATCCATACCGCAGGATCTGTTGTACCATCGTATGACTCGATATTTACGGGTTTGAAACACTCTAGGATTTGGTGATCCATTACTTCGTCTGTGAAGCATAGGGGGTGCACGGCGCCTCTGTACTGGGCTATATCGCGACACAGCTTAAATGAGTCTTGTCCGCTGTGTTCGGCCCGGCCGGATTGACTTTACTATATCCGGTGTGACGGTTATCGTCTCGCGTAGTGGCGCGCCCTCGTGATCCGTAGATCGACCTTGCGTGTTTTGCTTTGTCCTCCAATACGTCTCGCAGGTCTAGCGTATTTCCCCGTGCCTTGACATTTTTATTTGAGTGGCGTCGGGGTGCGGGCTAAGCTTTTGGCTGAGATGCCTCTGTCAGCGCCACGAGGTGGCGATCAGCCAGCGTCACAGCTACCGAGATGTAGGTTTTAATGCTTCCTCCTCTAATCGGGGTAGCAACCTGCACTTTGGGTAACTCTTGGAGGGCGTTCGAGTTCATATTCCTCGCCGCCAGACTTGATCCATCTATCAGCTAGCAAGTCTTGATCAGCTCGAAGTTGCTGTTGCTTTTTCTGAAGGCTATTTGCCGTGGCTATAAGTCGGCGCTTGAAGCGCTCTTGCTCGACGGAATCCTCAGGCACGATAAATTCGTCATCGTCGAGGCTTGCCTCGTCTTCGGAGGGAGGCATGTATATATCATCCTACGCCTCTCCATCTGCCGCTCTCTCAGGAGGGCTGGCTTCTCCATCCTCCTGCTCTAAATCTTGCTAGAGGGGATTGTCGTCATCTTCGGCACTATCCGGAGTGTTATTATCTCATGTGCCAGTATCACCACTTTTGCCTTGGCGAGACTTAGATCGGCGTCGCTGACGTCGCCGCTTGGGTTGCTTCTTGGAGGGGTCATTCTCCGCTGTCCCGTCGCCATTGCCTTCTTTGGGTGTATCCACCGTATATATATCATATGATGAGGTGGCTGTCCAGTGCCCTGTGGGCAGTGGTTCCTGTTCGTCTCCTGCATCGTCGTCCATACCGTCGATGTCTTCGGATTCGAAGTCGAGCATGTCGGTCAAATTGTCGACAGTGGCTATTAAATGGGTGGTGGGTGGGCGGCGAATTTCTTCATCTTCCGCATCCCAATCCTGCCGGACATAGTTCGGCCAGGACTCCCCTGACAAGGAGAGAGACCTTAATGAGTTCAGTATGTCGCCGAAGGGCGAGTGCTGAAAGATATCCGTGGAGGTGAACTCCATGATCGGCGCCCAGTCGGGTTCGATAGGCACGGGCGTAGGTGGTTCGGAGTTCGTGGCCAGGGAAGAACCCAGCAGTTTGGCGTCACAGCTCTCGTGAAGGGTAAGGTCGGTATTCGGCTCGATCGCCGCTGAGAACGCGGCCTCCGTGGCAGGGTCTAGCCACCCGTCCATGGATGGCGCAATTGGCTCGGAATTGAGGGTTGGAGCGGTTGCCGGTGCGATCTCCTGAACACTGTCTGATGGCAGAGCTAAATCATGCTCATCGTGACCGTGCGGCGCACTCGGCAGGGGCTCGAATCCGTCAAAGATCAAGTCCCCGCAGATGTCGGCCGTGTAGTTTAAGCTTCCAAACCTGACTTGGTGGCCAGGGGCGTAACTCTCAATCTGCTCCAGATGGCCAAGCGAGTTGGCCCGCAGTGAAAGCCGCCGAATACAAAAATCTGTCCGGGGAGAAAAGTCTTACCCTAGACTGCATCACTATTGATGATCGAAGGAGCCATCAAGCCTAACGATGACGACACAGAGGAACTCTCAATGAAAGCACCAATGTCGGTGTCAAAACCGGCGGATGTCGGGTAGGGGGTCCCGAACTGTGCGTCTAGGCGGATGGTAACAGGAGACGGGGGACACGATGTTTTACCTGTGTTCAGCCCTCTCGATGGAGGTAAAACAATACTCCCGCTTGATTGATCTTGATGATATGAGTATTAAAAGAGTTGATCTACCACGAGATCAAGAGGCTAAACCCTAGAAGCTAGCCTATGGTATGATTGTTGTTCTTGGTCCCACGGACTAAACCCTCCGGTTTATATAGACAGGAGGGCTAGGATTACATAGAGTCGGTTACAAGGAAGGAGATCTACATATCCGTATTTCCAAGCTTGCCTTCCACGCCAAGGAGAGTCCCATCCGGACACGGGACGAAGTCTTCAATCTTGTATCTTCATAGTCCAACAGTCGAGCCAAAGGATATAGTCCAGCTGTCCGGATACCCCCTAATCCAGGACTCCTTCAGCCATCTTCATCATCCCGGCGCTCTCCATGACGAGGAGGGAGTAGTTCACCCTCGGGGCTGAGGGTAATTACCAGTAGCTATGTGTTTGATCTCTCTCTGTCTCTCTCTCTCTCTGTCTCTCTCTCTCTCTCTCTGTCTCTCTCTCTCTCTCTCTCTCTCTCTCGTGTTCTTGAGGTGATACGATCTTGATGTATCGCGAGCTTTGTTATTATAGTTGGATCTTATGATGCTTCTCCCCCTCTACTCTCTTGTAATGGATTGAGTTTTCTGTTGGGTTCTACGGTAGGGTGCGTCGACTGTAAATTTAAATTTTTCTACACGCAGAACATCCAGGAACATGCTACGGGAGATGGATCACAGTTCGTTACCACTAGACGCGCAGTGTCGTGCAGCGGAAGAAGAGTTGGGGCAGCGCGTCCGCATGGATCGTCTCCTCCTCGACCAATTTCCCTCGAACAGCCGGTCGTCCGATCCCACGTACGAGTTCGCCGGAGCGGCGCAAGTGCACCGCCTCTAACGGTATCCGCGCGTGCAGGAGTAACACCGTGCGGCGGACTGCTAGGTCTGATCACACAGTCGGCGGCGAGTGGAGGTGGCTATTCGCAACACATGCAAACCCTAGTCGCAGCGCCGAAGCGATCAACCGCATGAGTGTGCCGCACCTCCACTTTATATAGGCGTCCGTCGCAGGCTCAACACTTGGGCCTCGCACGGACCCTAAAGCCCAAAGTCTACTCGGTCATGTTCCTAGTCCGATTCGGATCACATCCGACCGGTGTCCCATTTAACGGACCTCGTAGGTTCCTTCCCTTAAGCGCGCGACCCCTTAGGTTCAAGTCGGCTTGGTCACGATTCGGATCACCTCCGACCTGCACGGTTAGTAGCGGCCTCTAGCAAGCCGTGCCGACCACCAAGCGAACTATGAAGTCGGTTAGGCGAACACAGCATAACGTGTCACACTTCTGCTCCCTTTGCCACACGATATATGTTGTCGGGCTCAAGGCGAGACCCATCATCCTTGTGCTAGCCTGACCTCTTTCTCGTTCCAGTGATACCGACCACTATCCGGATTATCTCATAATCCTTGTTGCATGGCCATGCTTATCCTGGTCGGATCACACGAGGGGCCAAGAGTATATCTCTCCTGATCGGATGGGAAAATCCCATCTTGCTCGACCATGTCTCGCAGCATGGGTCTAGACAAGCCCGAAACCTACCTTTGTAACTACCCAGTCACGGAGTAGCGTTTGGTCGGCCCAAAGCAAGTCTGTCACCATCCCTAGTACATGCGTCAGCTCAGGTCTTAGGACATAGAACGTATGTTGTACTAGAGACTCAAAGATGACATATCGCTGCGTCTCATAGTTGGGTCTTTCCGACTCGGACCTTATCTCGACTCAGATCCGACTACGTCGAATCCGACCAGACCTTTCCAAGTCCATATTATCCGGTTAGCATCCAATGCTCCATGGCTAGTGAGACCAAGCCATCGACCGTGTCATATGCTAGTCTAGTCGGCTGCGCGTCCACACAGCCCTTTCGACTAGGGACCTTTTAGGACAGTCATCATACAATGCATAGTCCCACAAACAAGTCACGTACTTGCTGATACACATCATTGATAATGTCCAAGGACTAACTTTATTCATAAACACATAGGAAATATCATCATACATGATTGCCTCTAGGGCATATCTCCAACATTTTCCCTTTGAAGTTATCTTATCGGATTGAGTCTTTAAGGATTTGAGAACACTTGATGTATGTCTTGCCGTGTTTATCTGTGGTGACAATGGGATATCACGTGATCCACTTGATGTATGTTTTGGTGATCAACTTGCGGGTTCTGCCCATGAACCTATGCATAGGGGTTGGCACACGTTTTCATCTTGACTCTCCGGTAGAAACTTTAGGGCACTCTTTGAAGTACTTTGTGTTGGATTGAATAGTTGAATCTGATATTGTGTGATGCATATCGTATAATCATACCCACGGATACTTGAGGTGACATCGGAGTATCTAGGTGACATTAGGGTTTTGGTTGATTTGTGTCTTAAGGTGTTATTCTAGTACAAACTCTTTAATAGATCGATCCGAAATAATAACTTTGAGGTGGTTTCGTACCCTACCATAATCTCTTCGTTTGTTCTCCACTATTAGTAACTTTGGAGTGACTCTTTGCTGCATGTTGAGGGATAGTTATATGATCCAATTATGTTATTATTGTTGAGAGAACTTGCACTAGTGAAAGTATGAACCCTAGGCCTTGTTTCAACGCATTGCAATACCGTTTACGCTCAATTTTACCGCTTGCTACCTTGCTGTTTTTATAAATTCATATTACAAAAACCTATATCTACCATCCATATTGCACTTGTATCACCATCTCTTCGCCAAACTAGTGCACCTATACAATTTAACATTGTATTGGGTGTTGGGGACACAAGAGACTCTTTGTTATTTGGTTGCAGGGTTGTTTGAGAGAGACCATCTTCATCCTACACCTCCCACGGATTGATAAACCTTAGGTCATCCACTTGAGGGAAATTTGCTACTGTCCTACAAACCTCTGCACTTGGAGGCCCAACAATGTCTACAAGAAGAAGGTTGCGTAGTAGACATCACTGCGCGTGCTGGCGCCCGCCTGGTGTCGGTCGTGATGGCTCCCGTCACGAGAGCCTCGTGAGGTTTGCCCCGCCTTGATATCTCCCCTCCTCGTGAGCCTGCCTGGCTAGGCCGCTCATGAGGAGGTCTTGCGTCATCCGCCTCGCGAGGCTTGGCCCCTCGCGAAGGTCTTGATTGCCTTGTTTAGGAAGATGGGTCGTACGGCCCGCTAGCTTAGCCACACCATGGGCCGTAGGCAGGCAAGTCTGAGGACCCCCATTCCTAGAACACCGACAGTAGCCCCCGGGCCCAAGGCTCGCTCGGGCTTGGCTTCACGGCGAAGCCAAGGGTCAAGTACGGAGCGCCGCGGGCCCCCAAAGCTTGTGGCCTCGGTTGATGCGTGGCGGTTGATTGGACATGGGCATCTCCGCTTCCCCACACTGCCTCGGCAACTGCCAGACTTAACAAAAGGCTGGCGCAGACAGCTCTTGCCTTCATCGCTTCCTCGTCACCTCGCTCCAGATCCCCTTTCTCGCTTCTCGCCACCGATACCTCCAGATCTGCTCCAATCTTGTTCTGCACCCGCGACAGATGGTGCCGCACAGGGTCCAGTCCTCCTCAGCGCCCGCTTGGTACGAGCCGGCTCTCGAAGCGCCCACCATCACAGAAAAGAGCCTCGCTTCCACGCGCCTGCTAACGGGAGGGTAGAGCAACGAATGGGGGAAGACGGAGCTCCGGCTCGCCTCCGAAGTGCCGGAGCCTGAGGGGAGCACCTTCTTCCCCTTTTTCTCGAGAAGCGTTGCCGTCAGGTTGGTTCCTCCCTTCTCAGATTTCTTTTATGAGGTCCTCGACCATTACGGGCTGCAGGCGCTGCACCTCCATCCCAACTCTGTCATCCTCCTGTCCATCTTCGCCTACTACTGCGAGGCGTATCTGGGCGTGATGCCGTCCGTGGCGCTCCTATGCCACTTCTTCCACCTTCGCGTCAGTGAAGGACACGTCTCTGGGTGCGCCAATTTCGTCGCGTCCGACAAGGCCAACTCAATCTCGAGCAACGGGAAGAGGGCCGACAACATCCGGGCCAAATGGGTCATGATGGACGCTAAGCATGCCCACCCGCGCCTGGTACTGCCGACGGAGGCGCCCCAGTCCAACAAGGGGTGGCTCCGCGCAGAGCTTGCCGACGAGCAGGCATTGCCGGTGTTGGTGCAGATGCAGGCGGACCTAAAGCCTGGCAACGCGAAGGCGGCGAAGGTTACCGGGGCCATGCTCCTGAGGGAGTTCCTGGTGCTGCGCGTCGCCCCGCTTCAGGCGCGTGCGCGTCCCTTGTGGAAGCTCGGAGATGATGAAGACAAGACCCACCTGAGACAGGGGGCCCTTCCTGGTGTCGAACTGGCCGCTGTCCTGCGCCTCCCTATTGGGGAGAACCAGGTGTACCCGCCGAGCGCCTTCACTCCTTTGTTCTTGCGCGAGGACTGGGAGCCATTTGTGGTTTCCAGGCCGACCTTCGACGCGCGCGGGCTGGTGCCGCCAGCACTCGCCGGAGCTTCCGCAGCACCAAATCCGGTGGAGGTGTCCTCCGACGAGTCCCGTGGGGAGGAGGAAGAAGAGGTGGACTCGGAGAAGACTCTGGAGGAGGTGGGGGAGACTCCTCCTTGGACCAAGGCCGAGATCCTCCGCGCCATTCCCGACGATGCCGAGGCCGACGCTCGCCAGGAGGAGAGGGAGCAACCTCTCACCCCGACAAGGGGTAGGTCGTCGTTGGTTCCTCGGGATGTCGCCCCCGCCTTGGCGCCGCCTGAGGCTGTCTCCAGTTCTCCTGCTGCGCCGCCTTCTGCCGCCGGGGGCCGGACGCCCACTTCCCTGCCTCCGAGGCTTTCAGGCTTCAAGCTCCCCAAGCGGCAATATGTCGCGGTGGATCAGTAAGTGTTCGATCTCCATCTTGTTTTTGCTCGTACTCGTCATTTCCTGACGTTCACCCTTGGTTGATCAGGCTGGTGCCCTCGGCGAAGAAAAGGAAGGAGGGTGCGACGGCCGCACCTCCCTTTGCAGGAAAGGAGACAGCAGCAGCACTCGCACTTCCCCAACCCGGTCGCCCTCACGAGGCCAAGAAGGGCATAGCCGGGTGGAATCAGCCCCCATGCCCCCACTGGCTCCGGAGGTGCCGGTGTTTGGCTTGGCTGGAGAGGTCTCGGTTGCTACGGAACCCGCAGCCTCGCAGGCCTTGGTGACGACGTCGCCTCCTCCCACTGCCGCACCTCCTCTCCCAGGTTCTTCTGCTCCTACTGCTGTTTTGGAACGCGCTCTCTCGGAGATGACCCAGTTGCGGGCAGATCTCCTGAGCATGGACCCGTGCATGGTGGCCGGGCGTCTGGAGCTGGCTTCACTCCGACTTGGTGGTCCGCGCGCCGCTGAGCCAGGCCGCAGCATCTTCCGAGAAGGAGAAGCGGAGTGCCGCCAACGCTGCAACCGATGTGAGGCAGCGCTGAAAGACACTAAGGCCGCCCGTGACCACTACCAAGAGCTGGAGGACGAGTTGCAGAGCCTGCATGACACGCACGCTGAAGAAACGCGCGGCCGCCTGGCAAAGGAGGAGGAGGTGAAGGCCCAGGAAGACACCGTCAAGAACTATGACACTGAGCTGGTGGATCTGGGGAAGACGCAGGCCGCTGAGCGCATCCAGTTGGAAGAGCTGGAGCGGAAGGTGAAGGCAAGGGAGGCCGATCTTGACGCCAAGGCGTGGGTCCTGGCCGAGGACCGTGTGGCCTTTGCCGACCTCGAGAAGAGATCTCTCAAGGCACTGAAGACGCTCTACGAGCACGGCCTAGAGAATTCGCTGGCCACCGATGAGGACAGCCCCGCCCGGCTGCTTCCCCTCTTGGTGAAGGTGCTCGAGGAAGTCGTTGATGGTGTCGGTCCCATGGCGGAGGCAGAAGCTCGCGTCCTGTCTTCAACTGTATTGACTCGCATCTTCAGCCATCTGTACCTCCGTGACCCCAACGCTTGCCTTGACGAGCTGCTGGAACCCGTGGCTGATGATCACAGTGCAGCTGCTGCCGTGGAAGGTCGGGTGGAGGCCCTGCTGAAGAAGTTCTGCGGCTTTGTCTCCGCACCCTTGTCCGGCGATCCTGCGGCTGATGGTGCAGGTGAAGAAGACATCACCCACGGAGGAGCGCCTTCCGCCGGTGATGGCGGTGTTCAGGGGTGACCTGCAGCTAGTTTCCTGTTTCGTTCCTCCAACATGCATCAGGCCTCGTGGAGGCATTTAGACTTTTTATTTGAAATTGTGAGGATAATATGTTTGTAATATTTGCTTCGAGGTTTTGTGATTTTCTTCCTATCCGCTTTGTGTTCGGCGTCGGCAGAGCCCGGCCCCGCGCATACCTCAACTGCCGTTGGGCTGACCGGATACCAGGACGGACCAAGGAGCGAGGGGCAACTTGACCAGTTAGGCTCCTGAGTCGCGATGCTCAGGAGTCCCCCTTGACGCGCAAACAACTTATAGGGAGAGTATGCGAGGGTAGACTAATGTTCTACGTCGGCAGAGCCCGCCCGCATACCTCAACGCTAATGGCCGACCGGAGACCGGGACGGACCAAGGAGTGAGGGGCTACGTGACCAGTTAGGCTCCTGAGTCACGATCCTCAGGAGTCCCCCTTGACGTGCAAACAATCTCCATACCTTCCCTCGCTGAGGCCTCGGGAGGGGCATGCAACGACCAGGTCCGGGAGACCCGTTTGGGCGGCGTGCGCTTGGGCGTGACCCGAGAGCATCCCCCAGGCCCGGGAGGACTGGTTGGGTGGCGTGCACTTGGGCGTGACCCGAGCGCAGCCCCCGTGTCCAGCCCCCTCGCGCGGCTCTCCCGGACGCTGAGCTCTAGGCTCCTTGAGGTTGGTATGACCGTGGAGCCGCCCTCAGTTGTTTATCACCAGCGTGGAGCATAGTGCTTCCGCTTGTGCATGGGCATAGCCGCTCCTCGGCAGTGCCGACGGCCAGCACGAAGCATGGTGCTTCCGCTTGTGCGTGGGAGGGGGGCCCTCCAGGAGGAGCCCCCGGGGCGTGCACAGCCCCGCCCTGACACGTGGCTTGCACGGCAGGGCTGCGAGGTGTATCTGGGCACTCGTGAGCCAGCGCGGGACTCACGAGGCCCTACCTCAAGGCGGGTTGCGCCTGGTCTTGAGTCTTCGACAGCTGTATGTTCTTGCGAGATGGTTAGGTGCAAGCGATCTACGTCCTCAGGTCCCGGCCCTCGAGCGATCTCAGCCGCCGCTGGTATGCCAGGTTGCAATGCCGTGGTCAAGGCCAGGGGGTGAGGGCTGGAGAGCCAGTAAGAGCTCCTGAGTCGCGATGCTCAGGAGCCCCATTTTAACACGCAAGCGGATTGTACCACAGAGGGGTGGACCCGTGGCGGGTGGCAACCGAGCAGGCGGTAATCATAGGCAGATTAAGCATGGAAGAAAAACCAACTTGGGTAAATGCAAAGAGATACATGCCACTTGGTCAGGCCCGAGCGGCTTAGGGGTGATGCAGCCCGAGGGGCACCCCCAACAAGGTAAGCTAAAGACACAAGCAAAAGGGATATACGCCACAGGGCCGGACCCATGCGGCCTGGGAATAATGAAGCCCGAGGGGCACTCCCAGCTTAAACGAATTTGGAAAATGTCACCTGGTTCCGTTGACGAGGGAGGGTTGGGGCAGCTGAAGGTACGCGGTGAAGGAATGGCTCCTCACGAGCCACCGGGGCCCTGAGCCTCGGTAGGCTCTGGGGGCTCGGGTGGTTCCTTGAAGACCATCTCCATCTCTTCCAGGACGGTGTGGTACCTGGCCTCCTGAGCCGCCAGGACACGCCGCATGTTGTGCTGATAGGCTGAAGCCATGCTCGGCAAGCCGAAGGGCATGCGAACGTAGCAGTGTGGTGGGCCCTCGCATCGGCCCACACGTGAAGGCCAAAAACGCTCCTGAGATGCGGCCCTGTTGAGCCCTCGGACGTCGATGCAGACGCGCAGCCCGGCATCCTCGCCTGGATGGGGAGCTACGCCTGGTGAGCGGTGGTCGCCGCGCATAGCCCTTGAGTCTTGCAGTTCCTTAGTGGCCTTGGTGATGAACTCCCGAGTGGTGGGCACTCCTTGCCCCGTGTTCTCCTGAGGGAATCGTGCCGTGAAGCACGCCTCCAAGTGGTGCCCAAGCGCCTCCCTCGTGAGGTTGGCAAGGTCCGAGGCTCTCCAGAAGAGAGCCCCCGAGCCCTGCCCGAGGAGGGCGCCGGGCGCGCCTTCCTATGCGATGGAAGGAGGCGCCCCCGGAGCGGGCGCTGATCCTGACGAGGCTCCAGCTGCGTCGCCGCCCTCCTGAGATCCTGCACGGCGCAGCTGCTTCTTCTTCTTGGGGAGGGCCTCAGGAGGGCCCTCGCTTTTGCTGTCGGGGTCGTCGATTGCTGCAGCTTGGAAGGCGCGCTCGAGGGAGCACACTGCATCTCTCTCTTCACATGGGACCGTGATAATTCCGCCGCTTCCCGGCATCTTGAGGACGTTGTAGCCGTGGTGGGTGACCGCCATGAACTTGGCCAGGGTCGGATACCCAAGGATGGCGTTGTACGGCAGGCGGATGTGCGCAACGTCGAAGTCGATGAGCTTGGTGCGGTAGTTCTTGCGCTCTCCGAAGGTGACAGGCAGGCGGACCTGCCCTATCGGTGTGGTGGAACCGTCGGTCACTCCTGAGAAAGGCTTGGTAGGCTGAAGCTGCTCATACGGGACCTGGAGATTGTCAAACATGTCGACTGATAGGAAGTTGAGCCCTGCGCCGCCGTCGATGAGGGTCTTGGTAACTTGCACATTGCTGATGACTGGTGAACAAAGCATCGGGAGAGCGCCAGCGGTGGCTGCGCACTTGAGCTGATTTGCCGAGTTGAAAGAGATGGCGCATTGGGACCACCTGAGCGGGCATGTGGCTTCGAGCTTGGAGCACCGCGTTCACTTCACGAGCGAACTGTTTGTAGATGCATTGAGAGGCTGGGGCCTGCGCGCCACCCAAGACGCAGGCGATAGCACACGGCTCCTGGAAGCCCCCAGCCCCCTCGTCCTGATGGTGATCGTCATTCCTTCTTGTTCGTGGCGGCAGCGGGGGAAGACCGACGTTGCCCTGAGGGCGATCTTCACGAGGTAGGTCCCTCCAGGCGCCCTCGCGAGGATGGTCCTGCCAGCGGTCCTCACGAGGTCTGTCACGCCACTCCTGGCGCGGGCCACGATCATCCCAGCGTCCTCCTCTACGTCCTCCTCCACGGCCGTAGCCCCGATCACTGTGCTTGGGGCGTCGACCGAAACGTCCTTCACGAATGCCTCTGAGCTCTTGACAGTCGCTGGTGTTGTGGGTGTTCAGATTGTGGAAGGTGCAGAACGGTCGGCTGCCCTTGGACGACTCGGGCTGGTCTCTGCCTCGCTTGGTGTCCGGCTCCGCTGCGAGCATAGCTGCCTCCTTGCGCTTCATGTCCTTGGCCTTGGCCTTCTTCTCCTTTGCACCCGCAGTTGGCAGCTCGAGGAGGGAAAGGCGTCCCTCCTCTGCTCTTGCGCACTTGGTTGCCAGGTTAAATAGCTCCTGAGATGTGCACAGTTCCTCGTGGATAGCGAGCTCCTCCTTCATCTTGACATCACGGACGCCGTCAGGGAATGCGGAGATGCTGGCCTCATCCGTGACCTTGGGGATCTTGAGGCGAGTGTTGTTGAAGCGTTGTATGTACTTCTGGAGGGTCTCCCCCGGTTGTTGCTTGATGCGGCGCAGGTCACCCGTGGCCGGCGGGCGATCGCGGGTGCCCTGGAAGTTGGCGACGAAGCGGTCGCGCATCTCATCCCATGAGGAGATCGAGCCGTGCTGCAGGTTCAGGAGCCAGGAGCGGGCACCATCCTTGAGAGCAATGGGAAAATAGTTTGCCATGACCTTCTCGTCGCCGTTGGCCGCTTTGATGCTCAGCTCGTAGAGCTGCAGGAACTCCGCGGGATTGGAGGTGCCGTCGTAGCGGGGAGGCAGATCCGGCTTGAACTTGCCTGGCCAGGCGACGCTACGCAGCTCGGGGGTGAAGGCGCGGCAGCCGGCCGTGGTTGCCGGGGCCCGCCTCGAAGGTGGAGCTTGGTCTTGGTGAGGCCCGCGTGCCGCTACCGCAGGTAGCGCGCGGTCTTGGCGAGGTGGCGTGGGGAGCGCAGGCGCAACTTCCCATGGCCGAGGAATTTCTTGGCAGCTTCTCTCTTCGCGTGCGGGCACCAGGCGTGGTGGATCACGCCGTGGGGCCACGCGCCTTGGTGCCAAGGCACCGTCTTGGGGCAGAGGTGGTGGAGGTGCTCCATGAGCCACGTAGCCCGTGGCTGGCGGAGGGCAAGGCAGAGAGTGGGACGGCGCCGGGCTGCCCCCTGCGGCTTGGACGAGTTCGGCAACGCGGTCGAGCCAGTCCTCGTAGAGGTCGTCGACCGGGCGGTAGCGCAGGAGCTCGTTCTCCATGAGGAGCGCGGCCTGCGCGTCCATGGGAGCGTGACGTGCGTGGGACGAGGAACCGTCCGGGGTCAGCGATGGAGTGGCGGTGCGGCTGTCCTGCCGCACCGATGGGTGCAGCAAGGACACTTGTTGCTCGTTCCCCGCCGGGCCGATAGCGGCATTGGCAGCAGGAGACGGAGAACGACGAGGTGGCCCGCCGACGGGAGCCGCATGAGCAACGCGGGCGGTGAGGGCAGTCTGGCGCTCAGCTCGAGCGCGGCGTGCGTCTGCCATGGAGACGACGGAGCGATGAATCGACGGAAGGGAAGCTACGGCACACCCCTACCTGGCGCGCCAAATGTCGGATGTGGGGTTCCGGCAAAACCCTTAAGGTTCGAACTCTGGGGTGCGCGCGAAGTTCTTTCCCTCCTACCGATCTACGCCCTAGCTCACTAAGATCTCGCGGACGAACTCGACGAACTCGCAACACAGAAAGACACGAGATTTATACTGGTTCAGGCCACCATTGTGGTGTAATACCCTACTCCAGTGTGTGGTGGTGGATTGCCTCTTGGGCTGATGAAGAACAGTACAAGGGGAAGAACAGCCTCCTGAGGTTGAGGTGTTCTTGTGCTCTGTGGACTTGTGTCTGAGAACTCGATCCGTTCCTCTCTTCTTCTTCCTTCTCCCCCTACTGTGATGGCTAGCTCTACTTATATAGGTCCTGGTCCTCTCCCCAAATATTGAGCGGGAAGGGAGCCAACAACGGCGGGCGAATTTGAAAGGGGACAACTAGTACAAGCTATCCTAACAAAAGCGGTCTTCGCCTGCAAAAGGCTCTGGTGGTGACACCGTCTTGGGCTCCATGATGACCTCCTTCTTGCCGTCATGCTGGTCTTGGTCTTGTTGCACTGATATGGAAACCTTTGCCTGATGCCTCGGTACTCTGTGCCTGCGCTTGCTTCCTTAGCACCAAAGAGGAAACAAGGACGCTGCGCGTGCTGGCGCCCGCCTGGTGTCGATCGTCATGGCTCACGTCACGAGGGCCTTGTGAGGTTTGCCTCGCCTTGATATCTCCGCTCCTCGTGAGCCTGCCTGGCTAGGCCGCTCCTGAGGAGGTCTTGCGTCGTCCGCCTCGCAAAGCTTGGCCCCTCGCGAAGGTCTTGATTGCCTTGTTGATGAAGATGGGCCGTACGGCCCGCTAGCTTAGCCACGCCATGGGCCGCAGGCAGGCAAGTCTGGGGACCCCCGTTCCCAGAACACCGACAATAACAGTGACACATATCATAGACAGAGAATTGCAATGCCGTGGTCATAATCATACCCCAAGTTAAAAAATAAGCCAATGGCTTTCATATTCTCATATCAACTCTAACAATAACATGTGTGGTCATAAAAATCTAGGAAATGAGAGGAACATATAGCAATGATGTGGTTATAGACATACTATCTATTCTAAATTTGTAACAATGAACAGGCAAATTATTCATAAGGTAAAGATGAGATGAGATAGAACAATTACGCCGACGATAGATTCCACCAAAGATAGGCAGCCAATCAAAGCGCCGACCGCGTAAACGATGCCATCATGCACTATAGCATCAGACAAAAATGTTGCCTCAATAGAATTGACGATGAGCCATAACCATGTATGGCGACCAGATTCCATATAGACTAATCCCATGTTGAACAAGGCAATGAGCTCGTAATCCATGTAGTATTCTAATGGTGTGGGCACTTCACAGATTACAACTTTCAGCAAACAGAGGTCGAACCAAAAGCTTGACGTGTTTCGTGCGTAGTAGGCAGGAGTGTCCGATAGGCCGCGAGGCTCGATGGCGGCGGTATCCAAGGATGGAAGGGTGATCTCTCGCTGGGTGTAGATATCCACGAGATGCCACGGACTACCGGATTGGTGGATGAGGACGATCCAGTTGGCCTTCATGCCCGCCCAGTAGTGGCCGCGCATGAAGGACAGGTGGATGGGTAGTGGTAGCATGTCGAGGGGCACCACGGCAACCTCTGTAGGATCGTCAAGTCGGTGTCTGGGCCACTGCGAGGATCGGGCATCGCAAAGCGTGGTGTCTTGAAAAGAGCCGTCCGGTTGCACGAGTAGACGGTACAAAGATGCCGAGCATGCGGCCGACCAGACGATGCTGATTAGGTCCATACGATTACAGATCTGCTCCAAGAGAACATCGGGGAGGGAATTCCAATCGCGGCTCTGTGTGTCAGTCCATTCTGCCATTGGGGTTTTCGGTGCCTGCGAGCCAGCGGGGAAGTGGATTCGGGCGGGCGAGCGAAGAATCTTCTCCTCGTGTGGCTGAGCAGTGAGCGGCGGGATATGGTACGTGCGAGATAGCAAGGAAGATAGTGCGGGTGGGCGAGCAGTGAGCGGGGGGAAATGGTGTGCGGTCGACGATGAGGAAGACAGGAGGAAGAAGAAGAGAGGAGGAAGAAGAGTGGAAGACGGGGAAGGAAGTGCATTAAATCTCAATTGTACTAGTACTACTACTAGGATATAACATCCTTCGGAGTGTAAATAGTTACACCGATGACATGTGGGTCTACCACAAGAGGGCCCATATGTCAGTTAATGGAGGACAGAAGTGTGCTCTACTGGCAAACATGATGGCAAAGATCGGGTAAGGCTGATTTAGTAACACCAACACGCTGGTTCAGCTTATTAATTAAGTGTCCCATCTACTGCAGCGTGTATTGTCACTTCACTACGAAGACTAGTTGAATAGTTCTCTCTGACCGAGATGGGGAATAATGGATCGCAAAGACTTCCTTTCTTCAGTATCCCTATGCCTCTACGCTCACTTCACTCATTTTTCTCTGTACGTAGTCCCTTGTTGAAATCTCTAGAAAGACAAATACTCTGTATTTGGGAACAGAGGGAAGATTTTACTCCGTATTGGGGAACAGAGGGAGTATCACCATATGGAGGGAACAGAGGAAGCTTGAAATATGAACATATCAATGGGAGGGAGTAAGCCCATGCATGCATGCATGCATGCAACATGCAACACTCACACGTACACATGGACGCACGCAACATTCACGCACCCATGCGACACATAGCACACGATGCAACACACACGCTCACGCTCAAGTGCTCAATCTACTCCCTACGTCCGTGAAAGACTGTACATTTAGAGATTTACACATTGCCCAGGGCATAATTAACGCCCAAAAGTAGCAGACTTCGACCATTGAGAGAAGAAGATTAAATGAAGGTCGTTGCATGCTGTAATTAAGGATAGACATGTAGCCTATACCTAGAGCACAAGTTGGTGCATTAGTCAATCAATATCGATTTAGATTAAAGGCTAAATGCATTGGAAGTGTAGATGTACTACACTTTTTGTTTTTTAGCTGATTTCTTTGCTCGCTAACCCACGTGGGACCCGAAACCAGGTGACAATTTAACCGATCAACAAAGTGCCACGTCGACTATGTGGCGGTCAAGAGGGTGCAATACGGTGCTCACGATGAGCTAGTGATCGTATAATCACCGCAAAACTATATATAGTGACCGTAAAGAGCGAATTGTTACATACATTGACCGCCAGTGTATTTTTCTCATTTCAAATTAAGCCATATTAACCGGAAAGGACGCAGTATGGACTAGGACTAGTACTGCTTTCATGTGTCCCGCCAACTCGCCGAATGAGGAGAAGCTTTCTTACCACGCCTCTCCCTCGCCCACGCGCACGGTGGTTCGCATGACGAGGAGAGGGTTTTGACTACAGCACCCTCTCCCTCTCCCTCTTCCTCGCCCTCGCCCTCGCGATGGACGTGCAGTAGTTCAATCGGTGTCAGATTGCCAGAAGCATATTGTACTGTAGTATCATCATTGTTGGACCTTCCGAAGAGGCGAAGAGCCAAGTGCAAGGTTCACACGAGTATGAACTGTTGAACCTCTCGAAGAGGCAAAGAGCCAAGCGCAAGGTTTTATAGGAGTTTTCGTCCTAGTAGGAGTGTACTACAACTATAGCGAACGATGCTACTGTATGATGCCGCCATGTCACGTATATCCAAAGCTGTGCCACCTTTTTTTCTCAAAGAGCGTGTTGGAGCTCGTGCAACAACCACACAAGTTGCACGTACACATAACACATTTACTAGTAATAAATTCTAAAGGACAAATGCCAGTATGCCACACAAGTTCATCTCCAATTCATGTGATAAATTTGTGCACGACTAATCTACATATATTCACAGCGCTACCATTCACAATTTACCGTACTCCACTTACACGTTATAGATGGGCTACATGTCCTCCTCCAGGTTCTAGTCCCAGGTGTTCTTCATGGATGGCACGATCCATAGCGGTGGGCAACGGGAATCATTGTCGCAGCTTTCTAGTCCGGTTCCACACGATGGAGACTCATCCAAGCTGAAGCGCCATAAATCAGGGATGGCGTGTCTCAGCATGTCGTTCATCCGGCGGTGCGCACTGAAGACACAACCATGCTTCATGAACGGCAGGCCTTCCGTGTCGTGCACGGAAGGTGGCATCCGCTTCATAATGGGGTAGTTGTCCCGAATGAAAAGCGAGTACTCTCCAAGAGTGTTCCTCGGCACCCACGTAGCATCACGGGGATCGAACTCGGCACCATTCATCTGGTACACGCGGTGTTGAGGATATAACCACTGAGTGTAAATCGCCCAGGAGGGGCCGGTTCATGCTCAGCTATATTGAAGCCCATGAAGACAAGAAGATGGCGTTTTACAGATAAAGTTTAAAGGCCCAGAGCTCGGAGGCGGATTAGGGCCCGTAGTGGTAAACCGCCATAATTGTTTACTTGTATTGTAAGTTAGAGGAAGGGAGAGACCGAGCAGAACACTTGTATGAGTCGGCCTCGGGACTTTGTAAACCGGTCGGGCGTCAACCTGTGTATATAAAGGGACGACCCGGCGGCGGTTCAGGGACGACAGACAACAACTCGAGACCCATGCAAGCGTATTTGCTCCCTGGTCATCGAAATCCCAATAATCCCATCACAACTAGACGTAGGCTTTTACCTTCATCGAAGGGGCCGAACTAGTATAACTCTTGTGTCCCTTGTCCGGTTTAACCCCTTCAGGCTAACCTCGTTTTTTTGAAGGTTAAACAGTAGGAAAGGCTCCTACTGCAAAATAATATTAAGGGTCAAACAGTCTATGTTACAAGGAGTGAGGGTGGGGGTTTGGGAAAGGAGAAAGAAAAGAATTATACATGAGTTAAGTAAATATAAAGCATGTCTCCAGGGAGGAGACTATAACTAGATTAGTCCACTATAGAGGTCAGGCTAACCTCGTTGTGATGGCTCCACGACTAAGTCCTTCTGCTAGGACATCTGACGTGATATTTCCACGACAGTTGGCGCCCACCGTGGGGCTATCGCACGATGGTTTCGAGCTCCTAAAGGGCAACTTTGAAGGACTCAAAAGGTACGCGGTTGGCCGGATGACCAAGAGTCGTCGCGGCAAGCTTTACATCGACGACGCAGTCGGGGCCCCGAGGCCGGCTCAATCGAGTAATGCATCGGGTCCCCTTTGGCGAATTCACGCTTTCATCGGCAAGATCGGTGAACCGGCCCTGAGCGGACATCTCCACCGACCTCGTCGAGACGGCTCAACAGGTAAGTCATGCCCGGATTCAGCCTGCCATGAAGCGTATGTCAGAGATTTATTCATGGTGCGGAATCTGAACCGGTGTCCGACGGTGAGACCGCCGTCTACTCAGATGGTGAATCGTCCACTGGCTAAACCGAGTCGCTATACCGACTGCAAGATGGCCTGATTGAGGGGTATTCCGATGGTGACAGTATTCCAGGTCCCCTTGAATCGCCAAACCGGGTTGCGATCTTCATGGCCGGTATGCAGCCCATTGTGCAATCTTCATTTACAGCAGCAATGGTTTCCGGATCTGTAGCCGCAGCAGGAGGCCCGGCGCGCCGGCCGGCTCAAGTTCTTGCCGAGTTACTGGACGCTTTGACGGCATTGTTAACTACAGCGGTGACTCCGGAGACTCAAATTCAGCATAATGCGGATGTCGCGAAGCTAAGGGATCAGATAGCTCAGGCCAAGGCAGACTTGGCAGCTGAGGAGGCCAGGATGGATGAAGAACGGGCCGCTTTAGATGCCCGATCACAGAAACCCAAAGCGCAGAATTACCGGCTTACGTTGGATCGTAACGCCTCAAATGAAGTTATGAGAAGGAAGCACCGGTTCAGACTACCGCAATTTACGAGGGTCTGAATCTCTTCGCACACCAGAGCTGGGCCTAGCAATCCGGTGGGAGTAAACCAGACTGAAGCACCTGGGGCCATGCCGGATCAGCCACGGGCGATGGATCCGCCTCGACGGACGGACAACCCGCCGCAGTATGTAGCAACACCGCTAGGTCACTTTTCCAGCCCCTTGGATAACATGATTGCGGCAGCATCACGGTTGGCGGCTATTCTGATGGAGGGCGATTCATTAGCAGTGATTGAGACTCGACGAGCCAGGGATCTTCTTCAAACCACCGTTGTTCAGCAACAGGCTTATTCCTACAGCCGAGAAATAATACATTCAACCCCTCGTGCGAGCAAGAGTTATAGCAGGCACATAGATGAACCGGCCGTGTCAAGCAGTGCGCAGCATCGTGATGCCCCTCGAGGGCCTAATCCGGCGAACGGCGGTTTGAATGCTCAGGATGTGGTGGATAATGGCAGAGCGCGAAGGGAGGCCCATTGGCGGCACAGCATGCGGGTCATCATCAACCCGCCCCAGCTCAACCAATGGCGTCAGTAGAACGAGGGACCGGGCTTGCCTTCAGCTCCTGGGGAGTACCGTGTCTCATCCCAGCCCTCCGGAATGTGCGGTTGCCCAAAGATTTCAAAGGTCCACGCAAGGTGCCTAACTATACCGCTGATCAGCCCCCCGAGGCGTGGGTAGAGAGTTATGAGATGGCAATGGAGATGCTAGATGTGGATGAAGCGGCGTGTGCAAAATACTTCACCATGATGCTAGAAGGAACGACTCGCACCTGGGGTCAAGAGCCTGCCTGCTAACTCGATTAATTCATGGGATGAGTTGAAGGCCAAGTTCATAGCAAATTTCAAAGATACATGCAAGCAACCTATGTCCATTGTAGATCTGGCGGCTTGTGTCCAAGGAGAGAACGAGTCAACAAACCATTGGGTACGCCGGGTTTTAGAAATCTTGCATTCACCTGGCCGCATCAATCCGGATACAGCAATTGTGACGTTGAAGGGCAATTGCCAGTTCAAATCCCTAAAAATGAAGTTGGGACGGCTCCAGCGTTATTGCAATGATATGGGGACACTTATGGCGGCTCTGGTTAAGTATGCTGATTCTGATAATACCAAGGACCCTGATTCTGATGAGGAGAAACAGGAGAAGGGAAAGAAGAATGCTAGTTCAAAGGGACATCATAACCAGGCGGGCCACAGAAACAATGGCAAGCATAAGGCGGACAATTCCGATTTTGTGGCTAACACCAATGTGCAGGGTAATATGCAGCGCCGTAGGGGTAAACCGCCCCAGCGCGGCGGAGGAATGAATCAGGAGCACCTGTTAAACCAGCCCTGCCCAAAGCACGGGACAAAGGAGGCTCCGGCCACACATCTTTGGAAGGATTGTCACATCATGAGGGAATTCAAAAACTCTAATCTTTTCTGGTATGATCAGGGCCCATCTGGTGGTTCCGGTCCAGGATTCCATGGGCCAGGTTACGGTGGTGGCGGTTCAAGCTCAGCGTTTCAGAATAATCAGGGCAATCAGAACAACCAAGGTGGTAATAACCAGCAGAATAATCAAGGGAATCAGCAGCAGTCGGGTTATCAGAGCCACCCAAAGTAGTTGAATGGCGGGCAGTATCATGTGTTCACTACTAGCTTGTGCAAGCGCGATCAGAAGCTCCATAAAAGGGCAGTGAACTCTGTTGAACCAGCGGTGCCCCGTTATCTACGCTGGTCTGAGCAGCCTATTGTCCAGAGCAGGGAGGATCATCCGCCCCGGGTTGACAATCCGGGTCACCTAGCCTTGGTGGTTGCGCCGCAGGTGGGAGGTTATAAGTTTACCAAAGTACTCTTGGACGGAGGGAGCAGTATCAATATCTTGTACTATGAAACCTTCCAGCGTATGGGGTTGACAGATAAGAATCTTAGACCGTCAAACACCATTTTTCACGGAGTGGTGCACTCGGTAAATCGGCTTTCCAGTTGGAAAGATAGCTCGAAGTGGTTTTTGGAGATGATCATGATTCAAGGTCCGAGACAATAACCTTTGAAGTGGTTAAGATTAAAAGTCCGTACCTTGCTTTGTTTGGACGGCCGGTTTACGCTAAATTCATGGCAAGGCCGTGTTATGTTTATCTGTAGCTCAAGATGCCGGGTCACAAAGGGACCATTACGGTTCACGGTAGCCGTAAGATTGCTCTAGAGTGTGAGGAAGGTGATGCGGCATATGCTGAATCAGTTTGTGCAACGGAGGAGTTGAAGTTTATAAGGATAATGTTGATCCGGCAGACATGACTTCTCTAAAGAAACCCACCACAGAGCATGATCCGGCTTTGAAGTTTAAATCGGCTGATGAAACCAAATTGGTTGATTTTGTTCCTGCCGATTCATCCAAGCAGTTCAGCATCAGCGTCAACTTGGATCCCAAATAGGAAAGCACGCTCATCGAGTTCATCTGTGAGAACCGGGACATCTTTGCATGGAAACCTTCTGACATGCTAGGTGTACCAAGGGAACTCGCTGAGCACACTCTTAATATTGATCCGGGGTTCAAACCGGTCAAATAGTTTCTTCGCTGCTTTAATGAGGAACGGCGTAAGGCCATTGGAGAAGAGGTAGCCCGGCTACTGGCAGCAGGGTTTATTGTCGAAGTGTTTCACCTAGAGTGGTTGGCTAATCTGGTGCTGGTACTTAAGAAAAATAGCACTTGGCGTATGTGTGTGGATTACACAGATTTGAACAAAGCTTGCCCAGCTGATCCCTTCGCCCTCCCTCGTATTGATCAAATCATTGATGCTACGGCGGGTTGTGAGCGTTTGAGTTTTTTGGATGCTTATTCTGGTTATCATCAGATCAAGATGGCAGTCAAGGACCAAGAGAAGACAACTTTCATCACTCCCTTTGGAGCTTTCTGCTATGTATCTATACCCTTTGGGCTCAGGAGTGCCCAGGAAACTTATCAACGTTGCGTGCAGAATTGTCTTCATACTCCGATTGGGCGCAATGTTCATGCCTATGTGGACGATATTGTGGTCAAGTCCAGAAAGCGTAGACACTCATATCTAATTTGCGAGAAACCTTTGACAATATGAGAGTTTATAAAATGATGCTCAATCCGGCTAAGTGTGTTTTTGGTGTTCCGGCAGGCAAGCTCTTAGGCTTTCTAGTGTCTAACAGAGGTATTGAGGCTAATCCGGAAAAGATCAAAGCGATTACATCCTTGGCTAAACCGGCGTCCATTAATGATGTCCAGCGACTGGCGGGTCGTATTGCGGCTTTGAGCCGGTTTATCAGCCGTCTAGGAGAGAAGGCAATTCCTCAGACGATGTTGAAGAAAATGTATAATTTTGTCTGGAGCGATGCAGCTAATACAACGTTTGAGGACTTGAAGCGGCAGTTGGCTGAACCGCCAGTTCTTGCTACTCCTATTGATAAGGAGCCACTACTGTTGTATGTGGCTGCTAATGCCCGGGCTGTCAGTGTTGTCATTGTGGTGGAGCGCAAGGAGGCTGGGAAGGAGTACCCGGTTCAAAGGCCGGTCTACTATATCAGCGAAGTGCTCATCGAGTCAAAGCAAAGATATCCGCATTGGCAGAAGCTGGTGTATGGGGTGTTTATGGCAAGTCGGAAGCTTAAACAGTACTTCCAAGGTCAGCCCATCACAGTGGTCAGTTTTGCTCCTTTGAGGGATATAATCCAGAACAGGGAAGCAACTGCCCGGGTTGCTAAGTGGGCTATTGAGCTTGGACCACACGATTTGAAGTATATGCCTCGCACAACTATCAAGTCCCAGGTCTTGTGGATTTCATCAACGACTGGACTGAGTTGCAGGCACCAGAAGATAAACCGGACAGCACATACTGGACTATCCACTTTGATGGGTCCAGGCAATTGGAAGGCTCGGGGGCTGGAGTTGTCCTTACTTCCCCTCAAGGTGATAAAATTCGTTATGTTCTTTGCTTAATGTTCCCTTGTACTAACAATGCAGCTGAGTATGAAGCCTTACTCCATGTTCTTCGAGTGGCCAAGGAGAGGAATTTAAGCCACATACGATGCTTTGGAGACTCAGACCTGGTAGCCCAGTAGGTTTCACGTACTTGGGATTCCAAGGATCCACTCATGGCGGCTTACCGACGAGAGGTGGATATCGTTGCTGGTCACTTTAAGGGATATCAAGTGGAGCACATTGATCGGCGCAAAAATGAGGTGGCTGACGCTTTAAGCCGATCGGGATCTCAAAGTAAACCGGTCCCACCTAACACCTTCCTAGATGTCTTGCATAACCCGTCGGTTCAGTTGCCTACAGAGGAGGACCTCGCCATTCCTGATCCGGAGGCACAGTTGGTGGCCTCTTTACATATTATTCCGGATTGGGCGGTTCCATACTAGGCATATATGAACCGGAGCGAGTTACCTCATGATGAAGTTCTGGCTAGACAGATAGTCCGGCGATCCAAGTCCATGACAATAGTCAATGGCGAGTTGCATCATCACAGTGTTTCAGGGGCGTTTCAGCGTTGCGTCTCTCCTGAAGAAGGATGTGAGATTTTACACGAGATACACGAAGGAGACTGTGGTCATCACGCTGGTTCAAAATCCTTGGTGGCTAAAGCTTTTCGTCATGGTTTTTACTGGTTGATGGCTCATGCTGATGCGGAGGACCTGGTAAAACGGTGTGATGCTTGTCAGAAGTTTTCACGCCGAGCTCATATTTCGGCTCAAGAGCTACGGATGATTCCAATAACTTGGTCGTTTGCTACTTGGGGGCTTCATATGGTGGGTCCTTTCAAGCGATCAAAAGATAAGAAGACCCACCTGTTGGTGGCGGTTGACAAGTTCACTAAATGGGTTGAAGCGGAGCCAGTAAGCAAGTGTGACGCAGCCACGGCGGTTCAGTTCATCAAAAAGGTGATCTTCCATTTTGGTTTTCCACATAGCATTATCACGGATAATGGCACAAACCTCTCTAAGGGCGAGATAGAGGATTTTTGTCAACGAGAGCACATCCGGCATGATGTAGCGTCTGTGGCTCATCCCCAATCTAATGGTCAAGCCGAGCGAGCTAATCAGGAAATTTTAAAGGGTATAAAGCCCCGGCTTATGGTCCCCTTGAAGCGGACGCCGGGTTGCTGGGTGGAAGAACTACCATCTGTGTTATGGAGCATAAACACCACCCCAAACCGGTCTCATGTGTTATACGCCTTTCTTCATGGTTTACGGAGCAGAGGCGGTACTCCCCAGTGATATTCGTCATGACTCGCCTCGGGTTGCCAATTATGTTGAAGTAGACAACAAGCAAGCATGTCAAGAAGCATTGGACTTGTTAGATGAGAAGCGGGATATGGCTTTGGCTCGTTCGGCAATTTACCAGCAAGACCTGCGGCGTTATCACAACCACCGGGTTAAAACAACAACCTTTCAAGAAGGCGATTTAGTGCTCCGGCTCATCCAAGATCAGACCGACATGCACAAGTTATCCCCACCTTAGGAAGGGCCCTTTGTGGTCAGCAAGAATCTGCACAACGGATCATACTACCTCATTGACGTTCGAGAAGACTCACGCAGTTCTGAGGAGGAGACCCGGCGGCCGTGGAACATAGCTCTCCTTCGGCCTTACTACACCTGAGCCATAGGCTCTCATTATGTACATATTATGATAATGTATATATTATGTTCAATATAATAAATCGGCATCCTTGCTACAAGCAGGGCCTCTGCCGTTCTACCAATATTTCTTGGTTACAAGGGGGCTTCTGTTTTCAAAGCGATGACCCGATTTGTCCATTAAACCGGCTATCATGCCATCATACAGCTTGGGAGCTTCACACCCAAGGGGCCAAAGAGAGTTCTGTTGCTAAAAGCACGACTCAAACATAGGCACCCATTGAGCACAGCTCACAAAGTTACTTGGGGGCTCTTTGTGTAAAGTAACAAAGATTTTGAAAGGACCCTTGTAATCGGGTATCGACCCACGGCTTGGAAGCCTGGTGTATTCACCTAAAACCCCGGGTTAACCTGCCTTCATCAAGTAAGCCACTCCTATCCAGGTAATCCTGCCACGACCCGCCAAACATTTGACAAGTTACTCTCATTGAGACCTTTAACTTGTCAAAGTTAAAACGACGATTGGTTAGTTGGAGGCCCATCTTAAAAGGCTTTGTCAAATGGTTTAACTCAGCGGCCTGGCAGCCCATGAAAAGCCTCGAATTTGGGCCTGGCAGCCCTCGAAAAGCCTCGACTACAAGTTTTTATTTGTTTGTTTTTGCAAATTTTAATCCTTATTTGATCGCCTTTTAAGGTAAGCCGACATCTCTTGATCCGGCCCGGCTATATGCCTCCATCTCGACCCGGTGTTTCTTAACCCGGGGCGGCTTACAGTTATTATCTGTTAAAGCATTTAATTAATGGTGAACCGGCTTCTTTAAAACCGGTCTGGCTTTGACTACCTGTCGCCAAAGATAATCATCTCGATGTTCATCACAACCCGGTTCTACTTCGTACATACCAGCATTGCCTGGTGGAAGTTGGGTATTCACCCTTACTACAATCAAACACTACTAGGGAAAACGCTATACACAGAGGTATAGCAGTAGCATTGGTCAAAACTCGCTAGTGCGTCTTCACAGAAAAGCGCTACTACTAAATTCTCTCACTAGTGCCGGTAGGCTAGGAATAGTAGCAGCGCTTCTCCCAGAAGCACGCTACTGCTAAAAACATTGTAGCAACGCATTTCTTCTTTACAAATACTCTTTGCTATGTAAAAGAAAATAAATAGAAAAATAAGTAGAAAAGTAAATGAAAATGAAAGAAATAGAAAAAGGAGAAATGAAAAAAAGAAAATGTAAAGAAAACAAAAGAAAAAGAAAAAGAAAACAGAAAGGGTTAGCTGCAGCGCGTTTCTCTGGAACATCAAATCCCGGCGGCCCTGGCTCAAAATTTCGTTAAGTCCTTCCCCCCCCCCTCTCTACTCCCCCCCTGTCCCCCAACTGCTCCATCGCCGTCGTTGCCCTGCCCTGGCATGCCGACCACACCGCCTGTCAGCCCTGCCCGAGGGCCGCCGACCACACGCCTGTCAGCCCGCCGAGGCCGCCCCCTCGACCTCACAGCCGCCGCCCGAGGCCGTCGTCGACCTCACTGTCGCCTCCCTCGAGCTCGCCGCCGCCACCCTCGACCTCACCGCTGTTGCCCGAGCCAGAGCCTGCCCTCGCCACCGACCGTAAGGCTATGCCTCTCCTGTCCCTACCCTCCTATTTCTCTCTGCTAGGGCAATTATATATATGTGTTGATACTGTGTTGATGTTCATATGAACCCTAGATTTTTTAGGGCAGTAGGCATTTTATAGCATTTAGGAAAAATGATTTGCAATTTTTTTAGGAAATTAGCTAGGGCAATTTTTATGAAAATTCCTAAACAGTAATTCCATTTAGCTTTAAACTAATAGAGGGTATATAAATAATAGTAGCATTTAGATTTAAATTAACAGAGGGTATAAACAAAAAACACTTAGCTATAAAAAAAATATTTTGACTACGGACCTGAATTTGTTCCAAATTTCATTCAAATGAAATTTGAATTATTTGGACTATGGACCTGAATATTTTTGAAGAAGTTGGGTGTAGGTACTAAGGTCTTGCTGTGGAAATTCTGGTGAGGTCAAAAGGGTTAGAGAAAATGTAGTTCCTAGATTTTTAGCTTTAGACAAAAAACAAAAGTATTTAGCTATAAATAAAAAACAGTAGCTATGGCATTTACCTATAAACAAAAAACAGAATTGTTTTTCTTTTCAAAAACTTGGTCAAATGTAATAGTAGCTATAGATACTTTTAGCTTTAGACAAAAAACAAAAGTATTTAGCTATAAATAAAAAATAGTAGCTATGGCATTTAGCTATAAACAAAAAACAGAATTGTTTTTCTTTTCAAAAACTTGGTCAAACAGAACAGTAGCTATATGTCATTGATGTTCATTTGCATATTCCATTATTGTTGATTATATCTTTTCATTGAAGTGGCCATGTTGTATGCAAATTCCTCAATAGTGTTTGCTCATGTTATATCTTTTCATTGAAGTTGTTCGATTGTGCCCAAGTGGCTTTATTGTTTCTAGGGAATGATGCTGAGTGGCCTATGTTTTGCCGGAATGTTGATTCATTTCTGTTCCGGCAAATTTCAGGTTCTCGATTTGTCCACTTTTTAGCAAAGGTCATGCGAAATTTTCCGTGAATTTCGGCATGACTTGTGCTACAAACTAGGACATATCGAGTGCCCGGATTTGCCGCACTGTGAAGGAGTCAACATTCCTGCAAAACAATAGTCCTTTTTATGTCATTATTAATTTTATTAGGTCTTGAATTAATTGACTAGATTTAATCATAGGAAACATGGCTAGCAACGATGAAGGACAGGGTTACGGTGATTATGCGACAACGTCTACCTGGCGGCGCATTTAATATTTTAGCCTTACCGACGATCAACCGATGTTGTTGCCGGGCCCACCGGTGGCATCGGGATCGAGACCGACACGCAGACCGGTGCTGAGACCGAGACCGGCGCCGAGATTCGTGACCAAGATCGAGACCGGCGCTGAGACCGGTGCTGCCTCGGGGAGTGGAGCCGGTGTAGAACCGAAAGCAAAGAGGCAACGGGTTCCTAACAAACTCAGGACTACTAGACTGGTGGTCACGGAGGTGGATGACGGCAATTTTGAGCCAAAGGCGCCCGAGGAAGCGCGCGCGTGCTACGGCAATCAAAGTGATAGCTCTTCTCGCGTATACCATTGTTTAGATGGATGACGATGTATTTGCAAGTAATCAAGGACTTGTATCGCTATTTTCAAGATGATGACGAGAGACCACTTTGTGTTGGATGATGATTATGATGAGACTATTTGTATGTATATGCTATGATTATATTCGTGGTCTCGCAGGCATTTGTATGTGTATCATGATGACATTTCTATGTGCTAAAGATTCTTCTATAAAGCATGTTCAAATACAAAACAAATATGCCCAAAAAAACAAAAAACCTGTTAAATTAGAAGTAGCGAGTGTATAGAAGTTAGCAACAGCGCCGCTATAGCAAAGAGCACGTTGTCGCAAAGGGCGCTTAGAGCTACTAGCGATGGCGTGCTCGAGAATCGCGCTGTTGCTACACTTGTGTAGCAAGAGCGCCCGGTGACAACGCTGGCCATCGCTATATGTTAGTCAGAGCGCCTTATTAGTAGCGCCCCACCCCGTGCTACTGATACACCTAAAACCCGCTGCTGCTAGCCTTTTCCCTAGTAGTGAAAGTTGGTAAACCAACAGCATAATTTCAAATCACAGGTATGATCTATTTTTTACTATTTTCTGCACCCATGGTTGTCTACCAGGTTGTGTGTTGGACATTTTGACCTGTCCGGCGATAAACCGCCCGGACAGATACTTTTTATGCAGACACAGGGATTGCATAATGTTAAGAAGGTATATAAGCTAGCACTGAAATTATCACGGCGGATCAAACAGTTATATCCCAGTGCACGATGGCAGCAGATCAGTATTTCAACTAGCCTATTACAAGGTGCTTTAAGGCCCAAAATAAGCGATTATTTTTACACAGAACACAACCTGTGCCTATCAACTCAGTTGCCGAATTAAGACTTATTGCCGGGTTGATGAGAGGTTTATGGATCTTCTGGTGTCGGTTCAGCCTCCTCCTCCCCATCCAGTGGCTGGAAGTCAACGGTGGTCCAGTCAATCCAGGTTAAAGCTTGAAAGACAGCTTCTTCACTTATAAGTTCGCATGATCAACGTCGGGAGCGTAAGTGTGCTTACGGATTGGCGGGATAAGATTTTGCACTTCTTTCACAAAGCAGTTGTCAATCCGTTGGTTGTTGGCATCATAGAAGGACCGATGAACAGTCAAATTAGCCTCTTCTGCCAATTGACTTGCCAGAGGACGCATCTCCTTTGTCAGGACTTTGAGGGCTTCATTATCAAATTCTGCCCCATTTTCTTGTTCACCAGGAAAGCCCTTGGCAATATCAATCGGATCCGTGTCAGCTATCCATGCTTTGGCTAGGTAAGTGCCAACAAAGTGCCAGCCACGGCAGCGGATCGCTTCATCTCTTCTATCTGCGCCCGATGTCATGGATAACCTTGCTAGAGTGTCCTTGATCAATGTTGGGGCCGGTTTGTTGTATGAGATCGCATGATAACCCGTAGGGCAATCGGGTATACAGCTTCTCTATCAACGTATATCCTGCCTTCAGCTTCATTCGCATGTCAGAGCCCAGATGAGCAACACGGCTACCTATAACGGTTTAAGATTTTGATGTTAAACCGGCAATTTCAAAAATGATTCTTTAAGCAGTCTTGGCAAGAGTATTTACCAAAAATTGCAGAGGTCATGGCGTTTACTTGGCGCTTCAACCCGATTAGCTCTTCTCGCCACCGGTTTAAGAGTCGACTCAGATCTTCAGCCCGCTCAAAGAATGCAGTCTTTTCAGTTTCCCAGTTGGCACGCTCAGTCTTGAAGTTGTCCTTCAGTTGTTCCATAGCTGTTAAAGCGCTTTTCAGCTCTTCTTTAGCTTTGGAAGTTTTTGCTTGTTGGGACTTGATATTCTCTTGAAGATCAGCAATTTGAGAACCTTGGTGATTTATATCAGCCTGCCACAGCCAGAGAAGGAGCATGTTAATATTTTTATCAAAAATTCCCAAGCATATAACCAGTTATACACTTGGCACTTGGGGGCTAATGTGGATTGCTTCTTTACTACTGATTGCTTGAAGTCCCAAGGATCAATACAAGTTTTAAATCTTGGCACTCGGGGGCTAATGTGTGTTTGATCAGAAAGTACACAGGCAAGGGAATTAATAAACTGCAGTTCGGAACATAGAAGTCTCTGAAGACAAACCGGCCCTTGGGGGCTACAATGCAGTGAATATACAGAACAAGGACGAAGGTGTTTGGAAGATTACCTCATAGTGCTCTTTCATCATATTCACCAAACCGGCTTCATAATCTTGGCTTGTGTACAAAGCGGTTCAGGAATCTGGAATGAAGCTCCTGGGCAGAAAGATTAGCATAGCTCGACAAATCTGTCTTCCCTTTCCCCTTGCCCATTGCAGCAAATTCCTCCTTGGCAGTATGCTTCGATAAGGCAACCGGATTGCCTGGGGCAGTATGACCAGTACCGGTGATAATAACATCATCATCGCTACCTTTTGATGGACTCGGCAGATTGGCAATATCCCTGGCTGGGCTCGGCGGGTTAACAGCTAGGCTTGGCAGATTAGCAGCTGGACTCGGCGGGTCAGCAGCTGGGCTTGGAGGCGTAGCATGCGGACTTGATGGATCAACATGCGTAGCCGGGTCAGCTCCCGGTGGATTAGCATCAGTGGCTGGATCCTGTGGGGCAGAGTCATCCATGACAACATCAGTGTCTCTACCGGCACCTTCTGGAGTCTTTTCCGGTTCAACTTCATCAGTGGTGCCACTAGTCTTAGCTTTTTTGCTCAGACGGGCCTTGGCGCTACAATATCAAAGCAAGGATTAGTATGGTAAACCGACGCATGAAGAAAAAAGCTGAAAGGCAATACTTACCCAGTGACGGTCTTGAGGGGAGGCAATTGCATGGTTGATGAGTTGCCAGATGAATTAGAAGTTGCCTGATAATTTGCATCGGACGGATTAAGTGGGTATCGGAAGCAACCCGCCAAGGGATAAGGCTTATTAAGAGAGGAAGTGACCTCTGGATGACGTTTCCGGGGTGGAGTGTCCGGTAAACCAGAGGAAGTGACCTGTTGGCCGCTATGCCAGGTTGTGCGACGGCCTTCATCTTGCTGTGTCTTCAAAGCAAATTTTGGACCCAAATAAGCAAGAGGGTGAGAGAATTTTACTTTCCGAACTGCACGGCAATTTTTTTTAACCGGCACATGATCTGAATCGGAGGAAAGGGAGATTACCTCAACATGATCAGCGCGACTAGCTTCCGCGTCATCCTGATAATAGTCACTGTCAATAAGGTGTATGAAAAATAAGCCAAGGGAGTCAAGTGCTACCTCTTGGTCTGAGTCTTCAATATCTTCGAGCAGATCAGCAGACTCGCCGGTTTTCTTCTTGGCTGGTCGCTTTATGACTTTGCTCTTGGCACGAGGAGCCCTGGCCGGTTTATCTTGAGTTTTCCTTTTCCAGAAGGAGCTATTGGCCTGCAAAATTAAACAAAGGATTATTATATCAGTGTTAAAGCGGAGACGGATCAAAAAAGTACAAGGTTAAAGTTTTACTACCGGGCGGTTTGTTGGAGGCATAAAAAGGGCGCAGCCCAATTTGGCTGCATGCGGCGATGGGTTCGTCAAGCATCTTCTTCACACTTTTAGTGACTTCATCGTCAGTCATCTCTATTTCGTTAAACCGTTGAGGATCCTTGGCGTCGCCGGTATATTCATACATCAATGCGGAGCGGCGGCTTAAAGGTAGGACACACCACGAAACCCAACGCGGACGAGATCGACACCAGTCAAACCGTTGGCGAGGAGAGCCCGGAGCTTGGTGAGTTGAGGTGCATAAGCTTGTCATTCTTTGGCAGTTAATCGTTGAGGTAACGGGTGGCCATTGCTAAGCCGGTGAGCGCGGTAGCCAGCAAAGGATTTTCTCCAGCAGGGGCAGTGTTCTGACAATAAACCATGTTTGGTTCCAATCTTTAGGATGGCTGTGAAGCTTGGCATGAGGAAAATCAACTTTTTTCCTTTTTTGAATCGACACACCACCAAGTTTAGTATTAGGGCCGTCAGAGAACTCAGTTCGGCGGTTTTGAAGGAAATATGCCCTAGAGGTAATAATAAAGTTATTATTTATTTCCTCATATCATGATAAATGTTTATTATTCATGCTATAATTGTATTAACCGGAAACATGATACATGTGTGAATACATAGACAAACATATAGTCACTAGTATGCCTCTACTTGACTAGCTCATTAATCAAAGATGGTTATGTTTCCTAACCATAGACATGTGTTGTTATTTGATTAATGGGATCACATCATTAGGAGAATGATGTGATTGACATGACCCATTCCGTTAGCCTAGCACTTGATCGCTTAGTATATTTCTATTGCTTTCTTCATGACTTATACATGTTCCTGTAACTATGAGATTATGCAACTCCTGCCATCGGAGGAACACTTTGGTGCTACCAAACGTCACAACGTAACTGGGTGATTATAAAGGAGTACTACAGGTGTCTCCAAAGGTACATGTTGGGTTGGCCTATTTCGAGATTAGGTTTTGTCACTCCGATTGTCGGAGAGGTATCTCTGGGCCCTCTCGGTAATGCACATCACTATAAGCCTCGCAAGCAATGTAGCTAATGAGTTAGTTACGGAATGATGCATTACGTAACAAGTAAAGAGACTTGCCAGTAACGAGATTGAACTAGGTATTGGATACTGACGATCGAATCTCGGGCAAGTAACATACCGATGACAAAGGGAACAAAGTATGTTGTTATGCGGTTTGACCGATAAAGATCTTCGTAGAATATGTAGGAGCCAATATGGGCATCTAGGTTCCGCTATTGGTTATTGACCAAGAATAGTTCTAGGTCATGTCTACATAGTTCTCGAACCCGTAGGGTCCGCACGCTCAAGGTTTCGATGACAGTTATATTATGAGTTTATGAGTTTTGATGTACCGAAGGAGTTCAGAGTCCCGGTGAGATCGGGGACATGACGAGGAGTCTCGAAATGGTCGAGACGTAAAGATCGATATATTGGACGACTATATTCGGAGTTCGGAAAGGTTCCGAGTGATTCGGGTATTTTCCGGAGTACCGGAGAGTTACGGGAATTCGCCGGGAGTATATGGGCCTTATTGGGCCATACGGGAATAGAGGAGAGAGGCCAAAGGAAGGAGGCCTGCGCCCCCTCCGTCCGAATTGGACAAGGGCGCAGCCCCTTTCCTTCTTCCTCTTCCCTCTTTCCCTTCTCCTACTCTAACAAGGGAGGTGGAATCCTACTAGGACTAGGGAGTCCTAGTAGGACTCCACACTTGGCGCCGCCTCCTAGGGCCGGCCTCCTCCCCTTACTCCTTTATATACGGGGCAGGGGCACCCCATGACACACAAGTTGATCTATGGATCGCTCCACCACGCTGCAGCGGTGCCCCTCCACCATATTCCACTTGGTCATATCGTCATGAGCTTAGGCGAAGCCCCGCGCCGCGGTAGAGTCATATCGTCAGAGAGCTTAGGGCGAAGCCCTGCCGGGGAGCATCATCATCGTCCACCACGCCGTCAGGCCGACGGAACTCATCCCCGACGCTTTGCTGGATCGGAGCCCGGGGATCGCCATCGAGCTGAAGCGTGTCTGAACTTCGGAGGTGCCGTATGCTCGGTACTTGGATCGGTCGGATCGTGAAGACGTACGACTACATCAACCGCGTTGTTATAACACTTCCGCTTACGGTCTACGAGGGTACGTGGACATACACTCTCCCCTCTCGTTGCTATGCCATCACCATGATCTTGTGTGTGTGTAGGAATTTTTTTGAAATTACTACATAACCCAACAGTGGCATCCGAGCCTGGTTTTATGCGTTGATGTCATATGCACGAGTAGAACACAAGTGAGTTGTGGGCGATATAAGTCATACTGCTTACCAAAGATGTCATACTTTGGTTCGGCGGTATTGTGAGATGAAGCGGCCCGGACCGACATTACGCGTACGCTTACACGAGACTGGTTTCACCGCTTCGAGCACTCGTTGCTTAAAGGTGACCGGCGGGTGTCTATTTCTATCACTTTAGTTGAACCGAGTGTGGCTACGCCCGGTCCTTGCGAAGGTTAAAACAGCACCAACTTGACAAACTATCGTTGTGGTTTTGATGCGTAGGTAAGAACGGTTCTTGCTCAACCCGTAGCAGCCACGTAAAACTTGCAACAACAAAGTAGAGGACGCCTAACTTGTTTTTGCGGTGGCATGTTGTGATGTGATATGGTCAAGACGTGATGCTATATTTTATTGTATGAGATGATCATGTTTTGTAACCGAAGTTATCGGCAATCGGCAGGAGCCATATGGTTGTCGCTTTATTGTATGAAATGCAACGCCATGTAATTGCTTTACTTTATCACTAAGCAAGAGCGATAGTCGTAGAAGCAATAGTTGGCAAGACGACAACGATGCTACGATGGAGATCAAGGTGTCGCTACCGATGACAATGGTGATCACGACGGTGCTTGGAGATGGAGATCACAAGCACAAGATGATGATGGCCATATCATATCACTTATATTGATTGCATGTGATGTTTATCCTTTATGCATCTTATCTTGCTTTGATTGACGGTAGCATTATAAGATGATCTCTCACTAAAATTATCAAGAAGTGTTCTCCCTAAGTATGCACCGCTATGGAAGTTCTTCGTACGAGACACCACGTGATGATCGGGTGTGATAGGCTCTACGCTCAAATACAACGGGTGCAAAACAGTTGCACGCGAATACTCAGGTTAAACTTGACGAGCCTAGCATATAACAAATATGGCCTCGAACACGGAGACCGAAAGGTCGAGCGTGAATCATATAGTAGATATGATCAACATATTGATGTTCACCGTTGAAACTACTCCATCTCACGTGACGATCGGACATGGTGTAGTTAATATGGATCACGTAATCACTTAGAAGATTAGAGGGATGTCTATCTAAGTGGGAGTTCTAAAGTAATATGATTAATTGAACTTAAATTTATCATGAACTTAGTACCTGATAGTATTTTTCTTGTCTATGTTTACTGTAGATAGATGGCTCGTGCTGTTATTCCGTTGAATTTTATATGTGTTCCTAGAGAAAATTGTATTGAAAATGTTAGTAGCAATGATGCGGATTGGATCCGTGATCTGAGGTTTATCCTCATTGCTGCACAGAAGAATTATGTCCTTAATGCACCGCTAGGTGACAGACCTATTGAAGGAGCATATGCATACGTTATGAACGTTTGGCTAGCTCAATATGATGACTACTTGATAGTTTAGTGCACCATGCTTAACGGCTTAGAATCGGGACTTCAAAGACGTTTTGAACGTCATGGACCATATGAGATGTTCCAGGAGTTGAAGTTAATATTTCAAGCAAATACCCGAGTTGAGAGATATGAAGTCTCCAACAAGTTCTATAGCTAAAAGATGGAGGAGAATCGCTCAACTAGTGAGCATGTGCTCAGATTGTCTGGGTACTTTAATCGCTTGAATCAAGTGAGAGTTAATCTTCCAGATAAGATAGTGATTGATAGAATTCTCTAGTCACCATCACTAAGTTACTAGAACTTCGTGATGAACTACAGTATGCAAGGGATGACGAAAACGATTCCCGAGCTCTTCGCGATGTTGAAATCGACAAAGGTAGAAATCAAGAAAGAGCATCAAGTGTTGATGATTGACAAGACCACTGGTTTCAAGAGAAGGGCAAAGGGAAAGAAAGGGAACTTCAAGTAGAAAGACAAGTAAGTTGTCACTCCTGCGAAGAAGCCCAAAGCTAGACCAAAGCCTGAAACTGAGTGCTTACACTGCAAAGGAAATGGTCACTGGAAGCGGTAATGCCCTGAATATTTGGTGAGTAAGAAGGATGGCAAAGTGAACGAGGGTATATTTGATATACATGTGTTTGATGTGTGCCTTACTAGTGTTTATAGTAGCCCCTGAGTATTTGATACTTGTTCGGTTGCTAAGATTAGTAACTCAAACAGGAGTTACGTAATAAACAGAGACTAGTTTAAGGGATGTGACGATGAGTGTTGGAAGTAGTTCCAAGATTAATATGATCATCATCGCACACTCCCTATACTTTCGAGATTAGTGTTAAACCTAAATAAATGTTATTTATGCTTATGCGTTGAGCATGAATATGATTTGATCATGTTTATTGCGATACAGTTATTCGTTTAAAAGTTAGAGAATAAATTGTTATTCTGTTTACATGAATAAGACCTTCGATGGTCATACACCCAATGAAAATAGTTTGTTGGATCTCGATCGTAGTGATACACATATTTATAATATTGATGCCAAAAGATGCAAAGTTAATAATGATAGTGCAACTTATTTATGGCACTGCCATTTAGGTCATATTGGTGTAAAGCGCATGAAGAAACTCCATGCCGATGGGATTTTGGAATCACTTGATTATGAATCACTTGATGCTTGCGAACCATGCCTTTTGGGCAAGATGACTAAAACTCTGTTCTCCGGAACGATGGAACGAGCTGGAAATAATACATACCGATGTATGCGATCCAATGAGTGTTGATGCCCGTGGCAAGTATCATTATTTTCTGACCTTCACAGATGATTTGAGCAGATATGCGTATATCTTCTTGATGAAACATAAGTCTGAAATAGTTGAAAAGTTCAAAGAATTTCAGAGTGAAGTAGAAAATCATCGTAACAAGAAAATAAAGTTTCTGCGATTTGATCATGGAGATGAATATTTGAGTTACGAGTTTGGTCTTCAATTAAAACAATGTGGAATAGTTTCACAGCTCACGCCACCTGGAACACCACAATGTTATGGTGTGTCCGAACGTCGTAACCGCACTTTATTGGATATGGTGCGATCTATGATGTCTCTTATTCATTTACCATTATCGTTTTGGGGTTATGCATTAGAGACAGCTGCATTCACGTTAAAAGGGCACCATCTAAATCCGTTGAGACGACACTATATGAACTGTGGTTTAGCAAGAAACCCAAGTTGTCGTTTCTTAAAGTTTGGGGCTATGATGCTTATGTGAAAAAGTTTCATCCTGATAAGCTCGAACCCAAATCGGAGAAGTGCGTCTTCATAGAATACCCAAAAGGTAACTATTGGGTACACCTTCTATCACAGATCCGAAGGCAAGTTATTCGTTGCTAAAATGGATCCTTTCTAGAGAAGGAGTTTCTCTCGAAAGAAGTGAGTGGGAGGAAAGTAGAACTTGATGAGGTAATTGTACCTTCTCCCAAATTGGAAAGTTGTTCATTACAGAAGTCAGTTCTAGTGATTCCTACACCAATTAGTGAGGAAGTTAATGATGATGATCATGAAACTTCAGATCAAGTTTCTACCGACCCTCGTAGGTCTTCTAGAGTAAGATCCGCACCAGAGTGGTACGGTAATCGTGTTCTAGAAGTCATGTTACTAGACCATGATGAACCTACGAACTATGAGGAAGCGATGATGAGCCCAGATTCCGCGAAATGGCTTGAGGCCATAAAATCTGAGATATGATCCATGTATGAGAACAAAGTATGGACTTTGATTGACTTGCTCGATGATCAGCAAGCCATGTTAAATAAATGGATCTTCAAGAGGAAGACAAATGCTGATAGTAGTGTTACTATCTACAAAGCTCGACTTGTCGCAAAAAGGTTTTCGACAAGTTCAAGGTGTTGACTACAATGAGATTTTCTCAACTGTAGCGATGCTTAAGTCTGTCCGAATCATGTTAGCAATTGCCACATTTTATGAAATCTGGCAAATGGATGTCAAAACTACATTCTTTAATGGATTTATTAAAGAAGAGTTGTATATGATGCAACCAAAAGGTTTTGTCAATCCTAAAGGTGCTAACAAAATGTGTAAGCTCCAAATGATCCATCTATGGACTGGTGCAAGCATCTCAGAGTTGGAATACACGCTTTGATAAGTTGAACAAAGCATATAGTTTTATACAGACTTGCGGTGAAGCCTGTATTTACAATAAAGTGAGTGAGAGCACTACCGCCTTTTTGATAAATATAAGTGAGTAACATATTGTTGATCAGAAATGATGTATAATTTTTCCGAAAGCATAAAGGAGTATTTGAAAGGAGTTCTTTAAAAGAAAGACCTCAGTAAAGCTACTTACATATTGAGCATCAAGATCTATTGAGATAGATCAAGACGCTTGATAAGTTTTCAATAAGTACATACCTTGTCAAGATTTTGAAGTAGTTCAAAATTGAACAGTCAAAGAAAAGTTCTTGCCTGTGTTGCAAACGTGTGAAATTGAGTAAGACTCAAATCCCAACCACAGCAGAAAATAGAAAAGAGAATGAAAGTCATTCCCTATGCCTCACCATAGGTTCTATAAAGTATGCTATGCTATGTACCGCACCTATTGTATACCTTGCTCTGAATTTGGCAAGGAGTACAATAGTGATCTAGGAGTAGATCATCGGACATTGATCAAGAACATCCTTAGTGAGGACTAAGGAAATATTTCTCGATTATGGAGGTGATAATAGAGCGCGTCTTATAGATTTACATCGATGCTAGCTTTTTACAGCGATCAAGATGACTCTTTGTCTAAATCTGGTTACATATTGAAAGTTTGTGAAATTAGCTAGAGTAGCTCCGTTCAGTACTTTTTAGACATAGTATATTTGCAAAATAAATGCACGGCTCTGAATGTGATGTAATTCGTTGACTAAGCTTCTCTCACGAGCAAAACATGATCATACCTTAGTACTCTTTGGGTGTTAATCACATAGCGATGTGAACTAGATTATTGACTCTAGTAAACCCTTTGGGTGTTGGTCACATGACGATGTGAACTATGGGTGTTAATCACATACAGATGTGAATATTAGTGTTGAATCACATGATGATGTGATCTAGATTATTGACTCTAGTGCAAGTGGGAGACTGAAGGAAATATGCCCTAGAGGCAATAATAAAGTTATTATTTATTTCCTCATATCATGATAAATGTTTATTATTCATGCTATAATTGTATTAACCGGAAACATGATACATGTGTGAATACATAGACGAACATATAGTCACTAGTATGCCTCTACTTGACTAGCTCATTAATCAAAGATGGTTATGTTTCCTAACCATAGACATGTGTTGTTATTTGATTAATGGGATCACATCATTAGGAGAATGATGTGATTGACATGACCCATTCCGTTAGCCTAGCACTTGATCGATTAGTATATTGCTATTGCTTTCTTCATGACTTATACATGTTCCTGTAACTATGAGATTATGCAACTCCCGTTTACCGGAGGAACACTTTGGTGCTACCAAACGTCCACAACGAATCGGGTGATTATAAAGGAGTACTACAGGTGTCTCCAAAGGTACATGTTGGGTTGGCGATTTCGAGATTAGGTTTTGTCACTCCGATTGCTCTGGAGAGGTATCTCTGCCCTCTCGGTAATGCACATCACTATAAGCCTCGCAAGCAATGTAGCTAATGAGTTAGTTACGGAATGATGCATTACGTAACGAGTAAAGAGACTTGCCAGTAACAAGATTGAACTAGGTATTGGATACCGACGATCGAATCTCGGGCAAGTAACATACCGATGACAAAGGGAACAAAGTATGTTGTTATGCGGTTTGACCGATAAAGATCTTCGTGAGAATATGTAGGAGCCAATATGGGCATCCAGGTTCCGCTATTGGTTATTGACCAAGAATAGTTCTAGGTCATGTCTACATAGTTCTCGAACCCGTAGGGTCCGCACGCTCAAGGTTTCGATGACAGTTATATTATGAGTTTTGATGTACCGAAGGAGTTCAGAGTCCCGGATGACGGGGACATGACGAGGAGTCTCGAAATGGTCGAGAAGTAAAGATCGATATATTGGACGACTATATTCGGAGTTCGGAAAGGTTCCGAGTGATTCGGTATTTTCAAGCACCGGAGAGTTACGGAATTAGGGAGTATATGGGCCTTATTGGGCCATACGGGAATAGAGGAGAGAGGCCAAAGGAAGGAGGCCTGCGCCCCCCTCCGTCCGACTGGACAAGGCACAGCCCCCTTCCTTCTTCCTCTCCCCTCTTCCCCTTCTCCTACTCCAACAAGGGAGGTGGAATCCTACTAGGACTAGGGAGTCCTAGTAGGACTCCACACTTGGCGCCCCTCCTAGGGCCGGCCTCCTCCCCTTACTCCTTTATATACGGGAAGGGGGCACCCCATGACACACAAGTTGATCTACGGATCGTTCCTTAGCCGTGCGGTGCCCCCTCCACCATATTCCACTTCGGTCATATCGTCATGAGCTTAGGCGAAGCCCCGCGATCAGAGAGTCATATCGTCATGAGCTTAGGCGAAGCCCTGCGCCGTGGAGCATCATCATCGCCACCACGCCGTCGTCTTGTGGAACTCATCCCCGACGCTTTTGGATCGGAGCCCGGGATCGTCATCGAGCTGAACGTGTGCTGAACTCGGAGGTGCCGTGCGTTCGGTACTTGGATCGGTCGGATCGTGAAGACGTATGACTACATCAACCGCGTTGTTATAACGCTTCCTCTTACGGTCTACGAGGGTACGTGGACATACACTCTCCCCTCTCGTTGCTATGCCATCACCATGATCTTGTGTGTGCGTAGGAATTTTTTTGAAATTACTACATAACCCAACAGGTTTAAGTGGAAGAAATCCCGGAAGAGATCAATAGTTGGTTCTTCTTGAAGGTAAACTTCACAGAATACTTGGAAGTTGCATATGTTGGACAAAGAATTTGGTCCAATATCCTGAGGATGGAGTTGGAAGCTGGCAAGTACATCCCGGAAAACTTTGATCCAGGAGGGCTGAATCCCCGGGTTAGATGTTGCATGACAATCACTTCCCCATCTTGAGGTTCAGGAGGGCACTCGGGACCAGGGACTCGCCAATGGAGGACATTTTTCGAGGCTAAAGCACCAGTCAGAACATATCCATTGATTTGTGTTTCCGTGATCCGGGAAGGTACCCAGTTGCAAGCGACGAATTGCTTGGTCATTCTGGACAACAAACTGTAAAAGGAAAGTGAAGGCCGGTTTACGATTGCAGTTGATGTGCACTAATCAGAGTTAAACCGGAGAATTTGATCAAGGCATATATGTGAGTTAAACCGGAAATTAAATACTCAAATCAAGATGGTTGTTTAAGTAAGGGCTAATGGCATATGGCGGATTATCAACTGATAAAGGTTAAACCGCCCTTAAACAGAAGAGGCAGAGATGAAATTGACTAAGTGTTTGCAGAAACAAGTTTCACAATATGGCAGTATAAATGTGGATCTACCATGGATCAATAAAGAAAAAATTTATGAGCCCTACAATGGCGCTAAGAAGAACGGAGAAGGTCCAGATAGAGTTTTTTCCAAGGAATAGCAAGATGTTGTGGTGCGGTAGACTAAGGTTATGGATCTAGCCGCAAAAGAAAACAATCGGGCCTAGCTAAGATGCAGTAGAGATGCCAAGGGAAAAGGGGACCGGTATTGACGAACGCCGATGAACAGGGAAGAACATGAAACACTAATGGAGATCTAGGGTTAAGGGAAGGAAGCTTACTGTGGCCACGCCGAAGCGGAGGAGTATCGCAGAGCTCTGCACGAACAGGGTGATGCAGCGGCCTGGTTGGTGCAGATTCGAGGATCGACGGCGGCGGCGGCACTCGAGCTCTTCGGGTCGCGAGGAGGAACACGAGAGGAAAGGGGGGGAAATGGAAAGACCCCCCGGCCCTATTTATAAAAGCAAGAGGATAAAACGGCCGGTGCGAAAATCGAGGGGCCTGAGGCGGCAAAAGAGGATGCAGCTGTCGCCTCGATCTTCGGGAGTAATTAATGAAGGGAATCATTCTATGCAGAGATGACATCATGATGATTTACTACAGTGACAGAAGGTGACATCATGGCGGTTCACCAAAGTTTACAGGGAGAAGACAACATGGCGGTTTACGGAGAATCATTACAAGATGTTCATGGAATTTTCCTAAGGGTTGAAGATTGACATGAACAGGTTCAAATCAATCTGGGGCCTAATGTTGAGGATATAACCACTGAGTGTAAACCGCCCAGGAGGGGCCGGTTCACGCTCAGCTATACTGAAGCCCATGAAGACAAGAAGATGGCGCTTTACGGATAAAGTTTAAAGGCCCAGAGCCCGGAGGCGGATTAGGCACCGTAGTGGTAAACCGCCATAATTGTTTACTTGTATTGTAAGTTAGGGAAAGGTAGGGACCGAGCCGAACACTTGTATAACTCAGCCTCGGGACTTTGTAAACTGGCCGGGCGTCAACCTGTGTATATAAAGGGACGACCCGGCGGCGGTTCAGGGACGACAGACTACAACTCAAGACCCAGGCAAGCGTATTTTCTCCCTGGTCATCGAAATCCCAATAATCCCATCACAACTAGACATAGGCTTTTACCTTCATCGAAGGGGCCGAACTAGTATAACTCTTGTGTCCCTTGTCCGGTTTAACCCCTTCAGGCTAACCTCGTTGCGATGGCTCCACGACTAAGTCCTTCTGCTAGGACATCTGACGTGATATTTCCATGACACGCGGCATCTCAGATCTGGACACATGGTGACGTACATAGTCAAGGTCCATGCATAATAATGGTGTGCTCAAATATGGCGGTCAGTAATACTGTGCAGCAAATAGTACTACTCCGGTATAGAAGAAGTAAAATAACTAGCTTATTATATATAGCCACCCTTGGCTACATGGATGAGATAGTAAGACATGGAAAAACAAAAATGGTGGCAGCTAGTGGGTTCAAGTCTTCAAGGGCCTAGCTAGCTATACGCGTCCTCCAAGGTAAAAAGTACTCCTACTAGGACTAGTAAGTAGAGTACTAGTACAAATATGAAGGAGAAGGAGAGAGGGTTAAAAAATGGAATACCTGGGTACGTAGACGGTGACGGTCCGATCGTGGTAGATTGTGTGACCATGTTGCACATCAGTGGTACCATGGGTAACGACTGCTAAGATAGTTGATCCCAATATGCCAAAGTCAGCTACAAGGTTCCAGGTTAGACCGAATCGCGGATGCAAATGCACATCCAGGATCGGCGATCTTATTTTGATCGGGGGATGACTGGTGCTACCTCTTGAGCACTGCATTGGATTTCCCCGAAGAGGAGAGGATGATGCAGCAAAGTAGCATAAGTATTTCCGTCAGTTTTTGAGAACCAAGGTATCAATCCAGTAGGAGGCTACACGCAAGTCCCTTGTACCTACACAAAAACAATAGCTCCTCGCAACCAACGCGATTAGGGGTTGTCAATCCCTTCATGGTCACTTACGAGAGTGAGATCTAATAGAGATGATAGATAATATTTTTGGTATTTTTGATATAGAGATGCAAAGTGAAAAGTAAAAAGCAAAGTAAAAAAGCAAAGCAATAATAAAGTGATGGAGATTGATATGATGAGAATAGACCCGGGGCCATAGGTTTCACTAGTGGCTTCTCTCAAGAGCATAAGTATTCTACGGTGGGTGAACAAATTACTGTTGAGCAATTGACAGAATTGAGCATAGTTATGAGAATATCTAGGTATGATCATGTATATAGGCATCACGTCCGAGAAAAGTAGACCGACTCCTGCCTGCATCTACTACTATTACTCCACTCATCGACCGCTATCCAGCATGCATCTAGAGTATTAAGTTAAAAACAGAGTAACGCCTTAAGCAAGATGACATGATGTAGAGGTATAGTTTCATGCAATATGATAAAAAACCCATCTTGTTATCCTCGATGGCAACAATACAATAAGTGCCTTGCTGCCCCTTCTGTCACTGGGAAAGGACACCGCAAGATTGAACCCAAAGCTAAGCACATCTCCCATTGCAAGGAAAACCAATCTAGTAGGCCAAACCAAACTGATAATTCGAAGAGACTTGCAAAGATAACCAATCATATATAAAAGAATTCAGAGAAGATTCAAATATTATTCATAGATAGACTTGATCATAAACCCACAATTCATCGGTCTCAACAAACACACCGCAAAAAGAAGATTACGTCGAATAGATCTCCACGAGAGAGGGGGAGAACATTGTATTGATATCCAAAAAGAGAGAAGAAGCCATCTAGCTAATAACTATGGACCCGAACGTCTGAGGTAAACTACTCACACTTCATCGGAGAGGCTATGATGATATAGAAGCCCTCCGTGATGACGGCCCTCTCCGACGGATCTCTGGAACAGGCCCCAAGATGGGATCTCGTGGATACAGAAAGTTGCGGCGGTGGAATTAGGTTTTTGGCTCCGTATCTGATCGTTTGGGGGCGTGAGGTATATATAGGATGAAGGAGTACGTCGGGGAGCAACAGGGGCCCACGAGGCGGGGGCGCCCACCCTCGTGACCGCCTCTTTTGTTCCTTGGAGTAGGGTCCAAGTCTCCTGGATCACGTTCGGTGAGAAAATCACGTTCCCGAAGGTTTCATTCCGTTTGGACTCCATTTGATATTTTGTTTCTCCAAAACACTGAAATAGGCAAAAAAACAGCAATTCTGGGCTGGGCCTCCGGTTAATAGGTTAGTCCCAAAAATAATATAAAAGTAGAAAATAAAGCCCAATATAGTCCAAAACAGTAGATAATATAGCATGGAGCAATCAAAAATTATAGATACGTTGGAGACGTATCAACTGGTCCCTACAAAATAATGGAGTACCGTTAGGGATGCAAATGATGGGTTGTGCATTCCGTTTGTAATCTCCCGTACCGTAGGATGGCAACCAGATGAAACAAGTCCCCTGGCTTGTCACCGCGTAGATGCGGCCTAGATGGCGCACGGCGTCTTTGAACGTGTAGGGGTACAAATCTGTCGCCGCCAACATGCGCCAGCCTATGCCGTTACTACCTCTTGCATTGATGGCAATCCTTATGTCGAACACCGCGATGAGATAGTAATCGTTGTAGCCGCGTTGCTTTGTCGGCCGGTCCGCAATTGCTATGTTCTTCAATCTCATGTAGGCATCATCATACGTATCCAAGCCCAGCCAGTCCGGAAGGCCGATCCCAATGGTGGAGAAGGGGTCTACTGGAACGGCCGCACTGCTGTGGATGTTGTGCAAAATGATGGTGGTATCCGACCGGAGGTATGCAAGCCAATCTTCGTTGGCACCGTATAAGACGGTGGGCAGCGGAGAAATTACGGGATGGAAATGGAATAACTAAGTACTACATGATCAAACTCCATTACTGACCTGCTCATCAAACAAAATCCGACTACCTCTCAACGTCGGCAACTGTAGCGGAGTCAACGTGCAACCATGGCCAGGGAGCGGTGGACTGTTCGAAGGATTGTCCCATAGAAAAACCTTCTCCTCGAGGATGCATGGAAGACCAACAAGCATGGCCTTTTTCCCAAGCCTGTTTAAGCACCGTCTTGAAAAATTTGGTGCAGGAATCACCGAGTCTTGCGGCGGTGAGGACGTCGGTGCGGCGTGCGATTTCTCCTAGAGGATCGTCGTCCAGGTCTCCCAGCTCCGACGAGGAGGAGAACCGCCTGGCGAATCCATGGGAGCAGCGACGAACTACCTTCTCTTCGGGAGGAGGGGAACTGGCGAGGAGGAGATAAGAGTGTAGTAACTGCAGGGCCTCGTCCCTTCCAACTGTAGATCGTTCATTAGCAAAGGGGTGAGGCTATTATTTACTACTAGTACTAGCATGATGGGACATTATGGGATTGCATTATACTGTAAAAAATAGCACTAGTAAGAAATTTTTGGCACTAGCTAGTAGTTTTTGGCATGGATTAAGAAATTTTGCGTATGTTTTTGCTAATTTTTGTACACGCCAACTAGTGTCAAAAAACGTCTTACATTATGTGACGGAGGAGTACGTACTCGTACTGTAGCAGTACTAGTACTACTTTCTCAACTAGCTAGTAGTGCGATGTACTGTACTTCTAATATAGTGCACCAGTTTTGAACTCTTGAATCTCAGGGCCAAGGAGCTACAGTTCGAAGTGGAGGGTACTACTATTCTCTAGAACCATCATTGTACTATCAATGCAGGGAAAGTACACCTGCGTAGTGTCCTAGTGGGTACTCTCGGTGCTCTATTCAGCCGCTCCTCTCACGTAGCTGGTCTACTCAACCGCTCCTCTCACACACACACTAGCAGCCTGTTTATCAACGACGGTTACTGCGGGGGCAGAACATTTGAGTTATTTGATATAGCGAGACTAGGCTTTTCGCTTCCATTTGTGGAGGTGTAATGGATCTCATCGAACTTTGTTAGTAGTTCCTTCTTTATGAATGAGATGAAGCAAAGCTTTTGCCTCCGTTTAAAAAAAACACGTCAAGAGGAATTTCTTTTATAGTAGAGCCGATAATGGAGAGAAGTCCATGCGTGCAACGCCACAAGCTACAGAGTAGTAGTAGAGCACTTTACATACAGAGCCATATTGCACAGTTCCCCATGCCCTGCCAGCCTTTTCCGGCTCCTCGGGCTTAATTGGGAGGTGCTAGTTTAAATATGCTACTAGCTGATGAGGAAGCTGCAAGCGAGGTGCGGCTAGGGCGAGCACACGAGCCACGAGATGCTGGGAAGGAAAACCAGTTCACGTGGCTAGGCTATCCAGTGCACCCAGATTGTGGTGACGCACGTCCGTTTGACTTCAAAACTCAAACTACCCGTGTAAAATATTGGCTCGCAGCAAAGTTACTATTGAGAAAAAAGGCCACTGTGCGTTAGGCCGGGATCGAACCCACAAAACGAGGTATACACTCCCGCGACCACTAGTAGTACTCGTTGGAGTACAACGCAGCCTAAAATCGCCTTTTGTCGCTAGTAGTACATTGTTCCTTACAAGAAACCCCTAATAATGTAAGAAACAACTAATAATGCCAAGAAACTACTACCACTTGCATACGTGGCAGACTTAAGATAAGACTACCTTATCAACCATTGTACATGCTCTTACCAACCATCCCTACCAAGAAATGAGTACTCTACAAAGTGCCGTTATAGGCACGTTTCAACCCATGGCCCTGCTTGGATACATTTGTTGTCAATCTAACCCTGCCATCCAAACACCACTTTGGTTAGAGTTAGTTCTGGGTTAGAATCTAACTCTAACCTCTGACTTAGACTATCCAAACAGGGCCCATATCGCCCATTAAGTCAACGCCTTCTATTCGACCGGGCATTATGACTTGTGGGATCTACATGTCAGTCTACACAAAAATCCTCGAGTGACCTCCTACATTCGGCCCGTCCACCTAGTCATCCTCGGCCATGGGAGGCAGCTACCGCCGCTGGCAGAAGGCAAGGTCAAAACCGCCATTAGTGCGGAGCCCATCTTGCGGCAGCCCGGATGCCAGCTCCGTCCGGCGCTCGCGGCCGCTAGCTAGCCAAGATAGCTCCGCCAGCTGCTTGTCTGCAAGGTTTGCTAGCTAGATTTGCATGGTGGTGCGGCGGCTTGCTCGCGCGCGCCACGCTAAGGCCAGCCATCTGGCTCGAGCGAAGGCTAGCGTGGCGGCTTGATCGCTCATGAGGCATGCTCGGGCCAGCCTGCCAACCCGTGCGGAGGCCAGCGCGGCATCCGGCCCGTCCGGCAGAGCGGCGGCCAACTCGCTCGTCACTGACGCCACCGACGAACACGCATCAGTACTGTTTGAAGTAATGTTCAGGAAAAATAATGATTTGAGGGAGAATAACAGGATAGAAGGTCAGATGGGTCCCTCGTGTCAACGGTCAAACAAAATGTGTTGGTTTAAGCTGCCTCGTCAACACGGACGTGTGGGCCAACCCTGTCATAAATGGGTTTAAACTAACCTAATCGATACTCCCTCTGTCCCATAATATAAGATGTTTTTGCAAGCTAAACTAGCTTGCAAAAACGTCTTACATTATGGGACGGAGGGAGTACTAGGTAGTAGTTTTTGGCGTGGATTGAGAAATTTTGGGTATGTTTTTGCTATTTTTTGTACAATAGATTCTTCCTAGGGCTGGTTGAAAGTGGTAGTTTTTTGTTAATTACTCTACATATTGTAAGTAGGAGTGAAAGTTAAGCTTTGGAAGCCAATAAGCAAGGCTAGTTACATAGTGCATATGTGTACATGATTGAAAGTAAATATCAACCATGAGTGACTAATATCTTGATGGAAAACTTGAAACTATGGAATACTAGGAAAAAATTTGCATGGTTGGAAATACTAGCAATGTTCATGTGTGTTGCAGCGAATCATAATTAGAATAATACTTATTCACAAACTTGATACAAAACACTCTAATTTTGATATACATATATCATTAGAGATATATTATGTTTCAATTAGAATATATTCCTTGGGTTGTTTTGGTGAGGTCAGGGAGGGATGTGGTTGGTTTTAAGATACTCATTATGGTTTTTCTGCAAATTGGTAGACAAGTGGGATGTTGGTGAGAAAAGGCAACAACTTACCTCACAGTCGTTAGATGTAGATCTAATGGTCACAAACGACGGATGGCGCATACACCATCATCACCAACTTAGTCTTTTGTAGGAGTACTAGCAAGATCCGTGCATTGCACGGAACATCAAGATGCATTTTTTATAAAACACTTGTTGTGATTGACCCATGCGGAGTAATCCCATGTGTAAAACTAATGATATCTCGAGAAATAGGAGATAAGGTGAAGAGGAGGGCGTGGTGGTGATTGGTGGTCGGACTGAGCGGAGGCATGGGGATTGATGACGCCGGCAGCGGCCACCAGGCCAGTTTGTTCCAGAGGCTTCCTTTCTTAAATGCTCAACAATGAGGTTGTTGGAGATAAGGATGAACGAGGGAAGGCCTTGTCTGCAAATGTGGAGAGGGGTGCAGGTATCTTTTAGTTTAATTTCCATCCGTGAGATATAGATCGGACGGTCTATATTGCAATATGGCACGCATACCATCATCACCAACTCAGTTTTTTATAAGAGAAGAAATATAAGTATGGAGATACAAACGTATTATTGATACTTGTTTCCGTAAACTAGCATCTACATTCTCTTCAATGCCTCAGCATGCGGGCCTTAGCACAATGACTTCTCGAATGTGTAAAACAAAGGTTTTCCCATCGCCGATAAGGAGGGGGTGACGGCTGCGCGCTTTTTGGCTTGCTCTAGTCCTAGTAGTCATACTAGGTGGTCTAAGCACGTGTAGATTTATTCTTTTTCATGTCTCGTGTTCGTCGTACTGCCACGACTGTTGATGAATAGACGGTAAGTCATTCACGGGGAAACCCTTGTTGAGCGTGTTTGCAAGAGAGAGAGAGAGAGACAGTGTGCGTGTGTGATATGTATAGAGACTGAGGCAATGATAACATATTCTTTGTGTCTATGTGTGTGGAGAATAGAGAGAGACATGTACATGGGGCTTTGTTTTGTGTAACGTGGAGAGACATATACATAATTAGAGAGTGAGTGTGTGAGATACACATGCGGACATGGGGAGAGATGAGGATCCAGATTAATGGGTGTTTGTGTGTGTTTGTGTGCGCGTTTGTGTGTGAGAGGAGTGTGTGTATGTGGAGTCGAGAGACCACTAATGATGTAAACCTAGTATAAGGGAAGGGGGAATGGTGTGACATGTGTAGTAGCGGGATAGCATGGGTGCGGGCGGGGGAGCAGACTATTTGGAAGAGACATCGAGTGTGTGTGGGAGAGGGGTGTGAGAGAGAGAGAGAGAGAGCTAGCGACGGAGATAGAGAGAGAGAGAGAAATAGAGAGAGAGAGAGAGAGAGAGAGAGAGGAAGAGAGGGGGCAAGAGGGGGGGAGTTTGTGTCCATAAATGGCGTATATATAGGGAGGCAATGTTGATGTTGTTTGAAATTGGCCTATATACGGAGACGCAAGGGAAGCGAGTCATCGTGTGTGTGATAGGGACTTCATGAGAGATCTAGAATAGATGGTGTAGAGAATAATGTGTGAGATCGAGAACGATGATACATTAGGGGGCAATGGAAAGAGTCACGACATATATGTATACAGGGAAGGAGCTGGAGCGGGTCCGCATGTGGGATAGATAGAAAGAGGAGAGTGGTGCACAAGGAGACAAAGTGTGCTTGTTTGCAGTGGGGTGGTGTGTGAGGTGAGTGTGCGAGAACAACATAACTAGGGAGATAGATGTTTGGGGGCGACGTTTTGTGTTTATGGGAAAGAGACACTCTACATAGTGTGTGTGCTTGGGAAAGAGAGATGCCGGGAGACCTAGCTAGAGAGTGGGGGAAGAGATGTGTGCATGCCCAAGAGACAAAATGATAGAGACCTATATTGGGGTCCGGACTTTAGAAGAGAGAGGGGTGTTGATGTGCTCGTGTGTTAGTGTTTGGGGGAGAGAACGACATCTCCCTGTGTGTGGGGGGGCGATGAGGGGGGGTTGCGTCAGATAAAGAGTGAGGTGTCTATATTTGAGGGACTTTAGCGTAATTGAGATATACATGGTCAATAGTATGTGCACTCATGGTTGATCAATTTGTTTCATAGTTTGGACTATGAGATAACGATACTTTTGAACATGCGTGATATACCTTGATGTACAAGAATCACAAACCTAAGATTGGAATTTTGGAATTTGACTCCATCATTAGCTTTTGTAATTCATTTAAACGGAGGTACATTTTTTAAGCCGGGATTTCATGATTTCAAATTCATATATCAAACCTAGAGATATACACATACGGACATGTTCAAACTTTATAATCATCCACTTTATTCATACACATACACATTTTTGCTTTTGTCATCATATTTAGGATAAACACATTTGGAATTTCATTTGAATTGGACCGTATGATGGTATTTGCTTGTAGTAGCTCAATGATCCATATTTGAATTGAATGGACAATCTAAGTTTTGAGTTGGAGACATTGATTTTCAAAATTGCACTTTCTTTTATGCAAAACAAACAAATTCTCGCCATGATATCATAGTCGGCCGTACAAGAGCAAAATATAATTTCAGCGCCAAAAGCTTTCAAACTTCCGCTCACATCGAAATATCTCGCGCCCGAAAGTCTAGCCCTGCGATATTCCTGTTTTACCCCTGCCACATGAACGGAAAAGGGCTGCTTTGGTAACCCCCGGAGCCCCTCCCCTTCCCGACCCCCCCCCCCAACAATGGCAAGCTGCCGAATCTAGTCCTCCGCTGCAATGGTGGACCTCACACCCCGAAGGATCTACCTTCCGCACCTTGGAACCCCCAACTGCCAACTGACCACTTCACCGGATCCGCTTCAGCGACTGGCTTGTCCACCACCCCAGATCTCCTTAACCGCCATCATGGTCCACCACACCGGATCTGCTTAACCGGCGCCCTCGTCCACCACAATGTAGGCCCTTCACTGACTCCCTCGTCCGCCCCTTCGCTGGACCTTCATACAAGCCCTCGTCCGCCGCAATAGATCCGCCTCACTGAAAGCATCAGCATAACGCGCTTACCAAGCCTTCGCCCACTGCACCGACCCGCTTCCATTTAACGCCATATTCAACTCCATCGGTCATGCTTTACCGACGCCGTAGCCTCATCAGGTTATTTCGATTTGTACTCCTTCAGTTTTTCTATCATGCAACTATTCACTTACCACAGATGAGCTTTCTTGTATGTCGACAGGCGCCGCAACCGTAGCACCGGAGCCTCTTCAGCGACGGCGACAGCCGGCCCAAACTCAACCGCAACACGAGCACCATCGACGATCCTTAGCTATCATGTATGACAATGATACCCATACGCCGCCGAGAATCAGGTACTATTATCCAACGGCCGGTGCCTAGTTCACTTTCTTAGCATAAGCACCGCACCTTTGAATTTCTTCAGGGCATCACTCAGTTTTTCATGAGACGTGTTATTCTTCTTGCACCTGTAGGGCCATACTTCTGGCAGTGAACATGTTACATGTGCTAAATTACATACCAGTGCACATATAGTTAATATGCTTTAGTTTTGTCCTAAGTATTACTGTACTTCCTAGATATCACTGCCTACTATTTTACTTCTTGAATGCTATATTTATGATAATGGTGTTGTTCTGATGCCACCTGTTGGTTCCATCAGACTGCTTAATGTTCTCTATGCTTAATTACACATCAGCAAACTAGCATGTGGTTCCGCTGCTTTTTGTTTGTTTTACCCTACATTTTCTGATGCTAGCTATTACATTACTACTCTGAGCCTCCGTTCATTACTTGTTTGTGTGTTCTTGATCTTCCCAAGTTGCATGACTAATTTGATGCTTCTATTAATTATGGAGCTGCCAAACCCATCAAGCAAAATATTTGTTCTTTTGGGGTTGGCACCTCGAACAAGCATAAAAATAGAGGGAAGCATATATATTGTCGTGTATGCACACACCCTTCTTTCATTAGTTTAGATGAACCATTGATGATCAATTCGGACCAAAGGCATGCGATTAAAATTAATTTTACCTAAATAGAGGGTGCAGAATAAACTACAACAACTAGATTTGCAACCATGGGATGTCGACAATATCTTCAAAGAACATTGCAACAACAATGAGGCTTCACAAAGAACATATGGTAAGCCAAAGGTGTTTTAGTACATGTGAAATGTAATGCGAGTGGGTTGCTTTATTGGCTTGTGCCCTCAACCTGTAATCCTACATAATTACAAATAGTTCAGTTGTCTGCTTTGCTGTATTGCTTGATTCGAATGCTTGTTTGTAGTTACGCTATACCTGAGTTGGCCAATATGTCGGCGTGCTGTTGTACTATCATAAAGAAATGCATGGCTAGTTCATTTGAATCCTTAACTTTTCCTCTGAACTTCATCACAAGACTGTCTTTGTAGTTTATATGAGGCCACACTGTTAAGTGCTTTCTCGGATTATTTCAACTGCTTAGATGCCTTGGCAACTTAAATATAGCGGTGGTACACTTCCTTTCAACTTTCATCTTACCGTTTTAATTTCTTTTCGGCTGATGCAGCTTCGAACCATTTAAATATAGCTTGCCATGCTCGGCAATAATTCGTATGTCGTTTACCATGTAAGCATACTGCCTGGATCATGCGATAACTATCTCTTACTTATGTCCAGCGGAAACCTTTCAGGATATCGTTCACACTAGGACACAACATACAACCCCAGAATCTATTTGTAGAAGTAGTGCGCCATCCATGTTACCAGATGGTAGCAGTTCAGAGGCAACACTGTCGGAGAGTTGTCTGAGCACAGATATTATAGTTCTTGAGGCTCTACTAGAGGTAGAAAGAGATGGTGTGGCTGCCATGAATGAGGTAATCTTTATCTTGAGGTTGGAAATTATGGAATTAGCGGCACGCATTATGCAAGCAACCCAAGAATTGGAGGAAGTAAGAATGTTGCATTTGAAGACAGAGGAGGTCCTACTATTTCTGCTATCTGATGCCCACGGTAATCCCGGTTCTTCTTTAGATACCAGTTGAAATTGTCATTAGATTATTGTACTTGCATGTTGTGTCATGTCTCTGAATGGATTATGTTGTAAGATCCCCTATGTTGTCCATGTGTTGTAATGATCCGAATTTTTTAGGCGAGGTAATCCTCAGTACTTGTATGATTGAGATAAGGTGAACTGTTTTTCGTGTGAGCATATTGTATTGGATGAAATAACTGTTTGACTCAAAGTTTATCCAACCTACTGAATTCGAAGATCACGGCATTTCTAAATCATAGTCATATATAAAGGTGTAATAAATCTTTGTTGTGGTTTTGAAGAAATAAATAACAAAACGTAGAATTATCTGTGGATATTTGTAATCGAATACAAATTGGATTTGAATTTAGTTTGCCAGGGCCCAGGGCAAACGTGAATGCTAATTCTCCCAAGTTTTGAACGAAGCGGCTAAACACCCACTATAATTTGTGGGCTGCGCGAAGCAAGTATTTGCGAGATGGAAATTACTGTCTACCCCTGACACTTACATCCTTATCGACCGTATTAACACTGTTGTCGATAGGGGTAGACTAGTAACTTCAATCAGACATGACACGACGACCTCTGAGCCTATTCAGACACGGTGGGTGCCAAACATGGGCGGCAAAACACATTTGATTCAAGCTCGTCCGAAAGACATGTGTCTCTCCCTCCATTTCCCCATTCATACACGGTGGATGGCAAAACAAACTCTCCTCGTCCGAAATCGATGTAGGCTAATATTTTAAATAGGGGTAGATGTGTAACTTCCCTCAGATGTGACACAACCGCCCTACCTGTCAGCCCCGTTCCTACACCATGGGCGCCAACCGTGGGCGGCAAAACACCCTCTCCTCGCCCGAAATAGTTGCCGGCAAATATTTGAGAGATGCGAGATTACCGTCCTATCCCCAACTGACACGATGTCCAAAATTTTAAATGGGAGATAAGTTCGTAGCTTTCCCATATTTCAGAGAAGCGCGTCCCAAAGTTTGAGACCCCCCCCCTCCCCTCCATTTCCCCATTCAAACACCGTCGGCGCCACAACAACCTCCCCACTGCGGTCATCCTCCTCCGTCCGCCACCCCATCCTCCACCTTGCCGGAGCCGCTACCCCTACCCCATCGTCCACTGCAAGAGATGGACGTCTCTCATCCACGGCGCTGGACCGGGATCCTTTCATCGCGTCCTCTCGCTTCATCAGCGTTGTCGTCCACCTTGCCGTTGCCGCTCCTACGACTGCCTCGTCCACGGCAACAGGATTTATCCCCCGACCCGGCCGTCTGCCATCTAAAGTCTTCTTCCCCGCCGCTGACAGCCATCACACCAGCAGCACCCTCAACGTATTAGCAGAGGCCTACACGGCGTCGCAAGAGAGGTGGTACTCTTCCATATGTGCTTAAGTTATTGATCTGACCCAGAAAATAGATCGTAATTTGTTTACTATACTTTTCTTGTCCGTACCAAATCGTAGTGGCTAGTTGAAAGCAAACATTGGTAGCGAAGTAGCTTTGTCCGGTTTGCACCTTCAGATCCGCCATGGCACGGGCACTATATTCGTAAAGCTTATGGTTTCCCCCCTTTATATTCACTACCATCATCGTAGGTTCTTCGTGTCGAGCTAGCACTGCTCCTCAAGACCTCAACCCAAAGCTTACGTGTTGAAATACGAATCTGATATGATGCTCATATCATTAAAACAGAGAACGTTTAATTGGTCACCTAATGTTCCTATATTCGTTTCGAAAAGCATGTGCGCCACCCACTTGTCCATCTAGTTCCACTTTCCTAATTTTTCTCTTGATGCTTAGGGTTTTCCCCTTTTATCTACTCTACTATGATCTACATAGGTGCTTTCTGTCGTACTAGCATTACTCCACCCTTCAAGCTAAACAACACAACACTCAAAATTCGAAAGCTTAGTTGTTCAAATATGATTGTGATATGATACTGATATTAGTTAACAAACACATTTAATTGGTTAGCTAAAGGTCCCACTTGAGTTTCCAAATGCATGTCGCGACATATAGAGAGACAGCAGAATTGCATTTCTTTGTCACTTGTTGACTGTACTTTCTTGTCCATACCAAATCTTAGTTGTTATTTCAAAGCAAACATCGGTTGCTAACTACCCTTTGCGTGGTTTGCAGCTTCACATCTTCCATCCCACTGCCACGGTCAACACTGTACTCATCATGCTTATGGTTTCTGATATGTCTCCAACGTATCTATAATTTTTGATTGTTCCATGCTATTATATTACCCCTTTTGGATGTTTATGGGCTTTATTATACACATTTATATCATTTTTGGGACTAACCTACTAACCGGAGGCCCAGCCCATATTGCTGTTTTTTTGCCTATTTCAGTATTTCGAAGAAAAGGAATATCAAACGGAGTCCAAACGGAATGAAACCTTCGGGAGCGTGATTTTTGGAACGAACGTGATCCAGAAGACTTGGACTGCAAGTCAAGAAGCATCCGAGGCCTCCATGAGATAGGAGGGCGCCCCCCCCCCCCCCTATAGGGCGCGCCCCTGTCTCGTGGGCCCCTCGGGCGGCCACCGACGTACTTCTTCCTCCTATATATACCTACGTACCCCGAAAACATCCAGGAGCACCACGAAACACAATTTCCACCGCCGTAACCTTCTGTATCCGCGAGATCCCATCTTGGAGCTTTCACCGCACTCTGAAGGGGAATCAACCACGGAGGGCCTCTACATCAACATCCTTGCCCCTTCGATGAGTTGTGAGTAGTTTACCACAGACTCCACGGGTACATAGTTATTAGCTAGATGGCTTCTTCTCTCTTTTTGGATCTCAATACAATGTTCTGCCCCTCTCTTGTGGAGATCTATTCGATGTAATCTCTTTTTGCGGTGTGTTTGTCGAGATCCGATGAATTGTGGGTTTATGATCAAGTTTATTTATGAATAATATTAGAATCTTCTCTGAATTCTTTTATGTATGATTAAGTTATCTTTGCAAGTCTCTTTGAATTATCAGTTTGGTTTGGCCTACTAGATTGATCTTTCTTGCCATGGGAGAAGTGCTTAGCTTTGGGTTCAATCTTGTGGTGTCCTTACCCAGTGAAAAAAAGGGTTGCAAGGCACGTATTGTATTTTTGCCATCGAGGATAACAAGATGGGGTTTATATCATATTGCATGAGTTTATCCCTCTACATCATGCCATCTTGCTTAATGTGTTACTCTCTTCTTATGAACTTAATACTCTAGATGCATGCTGGATAGCGATCGATGTGTGGAGTAATAGTAGTAGATGCAGGCAGGAGTCGGTCTACTTGTTATGGACGTGATGCCTATATACATGATCATGCCTAGATAATCTCATAACTATGCGCTTTTCTATCAATTGCTCGACAAGAATTTGTTCACCCACCGTAATACTTATGCTATCTTGAGAGAAGCCACTAGTGAAACCTATGGCCCCCGGGTCTATCTCTTATCATATTTGCTCCCAATCTACTTTTTATTTGCATCTTTACTTTTTGCATCTATAATATAAAATACCAAAAATATATTTATGTTATCATACTATCTTTATTAGATTTCACTTTCGCAAGTGGTCGTGAAGGGATTGACAACCCCTTTATTGCGTTGGTTGCGAGTTCTCGGTTTGTTTGTGTAGGTGCGTGGGACTTTTGAGGAGCCTCCTATTGGATTGATACCTTGGTTCTCAAAACTGAGGGAAATACTTACGCTACACTTGCTGCATCACCCTCTCTTCTTGAGGAAAACCAATGCAAGCTCAAGACATAGCAAGAAGGATTTCTGGCGCCGTTGTCGGGGAGGTCTTCGCTCAAGTCAAGACATACCAAGTACCCATCACAAACCCATCTCCCTCGCATTTACATTATTTGCCATTTGCCTCTCGTTTTCCTCTCCCCCACTTCACCTTTGCCGCTTTATTCGCCCTGTCTTTCCCAATCCCCTCCTCGCTTTTCGCTTGCCTTTTGTTTGCTTGTGTCTCCATGTGCCTTCTATGTGCTTGCATCTTTGCTTGCTAAAAATCTATTGTTATGGACCCACTTAAAGTGTTCTACTTGGATCATCTTCGATCCTTATGCGCTCAGGTCTTTGAAACCCCAACTAGCCTAGTTGACGGAAATCTTTAGATGAGCATGCTCATTTTGTGCGTCATCGTTTGTCCGAAAAGGGAAGCTCTTATGGTATCATATAAAAAGTTTGCTATGCTATGCTTGGAATCTTTGTGAAATTTGTGATTTTACTTGTTGCTCTAAGAACCCTAAAAAACACCTTTCCTACCTATGTGAGTTCAATGATAATGAAATCTTACCTTCTTACGCAAAGGGTGTTTATAGTTACTATGATATCGAACAAAATGAAGAATTTGTCGTTTTTAAGGGTGCTCATGAAGTGGCTTCTTTGATTGAAAAGTATGATTTTACTCTCAACAAATCTGAAAATTCCATCATACTTAAATATTGCAATGAAAACTTTGCTCATAATGTCTATATCCTAGAATTTATTGGAAGAATGACCGTTGCTTTGGATGAAAATAATGATATCCATGAATCTATATTTAATGATGATTTCGATGATTTGGTTGAAATATCCATTGATGAACATGATGCTTGCTGTTCTTGTGGCCATGATGCCAATATTTATGAAGATGAATTTGCTATAGTTCCTTATGTTAAACATGAGATCGTTGCTATTGCACCCAAAAAGCTTGATTGCAATGATTCTACTATAAATTCTCTTGATGTCAATTGTGCTAATAATATGCAAAACCCTAAGCTTGGGGATGCTAGTTTTGCTATGTTTACTACTTCTTGCAATGATCATGATTGGGGTGATTCTTCTTATGTTATTGAAAATTTATTTAAGCCCCATGATGAACATGAGATTGATAATAGTGTTTTAAATATTGAAAGTGGGTTTGGAAGAGTGTCAACTTTAGATTCCACATATTTGGAGAATGTTCAATCTTATGAAATTTTTGAGAAAAGTGGGTTTGGAGAGGTCATGACTTAGTTAATGTTAATCCCACTATCTTGGAAGAGTGTCAACTTTGCATGCATGTGGATCATGTTGAGAATATGTTTTGTGATAGCTATTTTGTTGAATTTTCTTACGATCCTACATGTAATTATTATGAGAGAGGAAAATATGGTTGTAGAAGTTTTCATGTTACTAAATTACCTCTCTTCATGTTGAGATTGCTATCGTCACTTTCTTCTTCCTTGCATATGCTAGTTTTTGCTTGCCTTGCAAATTTGTTTGCCTATAAGATGCCTATGAATAGGAAGTATGTTAGACTTAGATGTGTTTGTCACATGCTATATGATGCTCTCTTTGTGCTTGAATTCTTGTCTTTCATATGAGCATCATTGAAATCTCAATGCCTAGCTAAAAAGGCTTTAAAGAAAAGCGCTTGTTGGGAGACAACCCAATATTTATCCTTTTTGCCTAGTAATAAATAATCCATATACCTTCTGTTTAGATGTGGTTTTATGTTTTAATTAGTGTTTGTGCCAAGTTAAACCTATAGGATCTTCTTGGATGATAGTTATTTGATCTTGCTGTAATTTCCAGAAACTTTCGGCTCACGAAAACAATTTTAAAAAATCAGAAGAACATGATAAAATAGTGATTCCAATTTCTGATGATCAATAAACAAATTTCCTAGGTCTTCCTATTTTTTCTGAAGTTTTTGGAGTTCCAGAAGTTTGCGTTAGTTACAGATTACTACATACTGTTCTGTTTTTGACAGATTCTGTTTTTCGTGTGTTGTTTGCTTATTTTGATGAATCTATGGGCAATAAAATAGTTTATAATCCATAGATAAGTTGGAATACAGTATTTTTAACACCAAGTTAAATAAAGAATGAGTTCATTGCAGTACCTTATGTGGTGGTTTTGTTTTCTGTCACTAACGGAGCTTATAAGATTTTCTGTTGAGTTTTGTGTTGTGAAGTTTTCAAGTTTTGGGTAAAGCTTTTATGGACTATGGAATAAAGGTTGGCAAGAGCCTAAGCTTGGGGATTCCCATGACACCCCAAGATATTCAATAATAGCCAAAAGCCTAAGCTTGGGGATGCCCCGGGAAGGCATTCCCTCTTTCGTCTTCGTTCATTGGTAACTTTACTTGGAGCTATATTTTTATTCACCACATGATAAGTGTTTTGCTTGGAGCGTCGTGTATTATATTAGTCTTTGATTTTTAGTTTAACACAATCATCCTTTCTGTACACACCTTTTGGGAGAAGCCTATTTGATTAGAATTTGCTAGAATACTCTATGTGCTTCACTTATATCTTTTGAGCTTGATAGTTTTTGCTCTAGTGCTTCACTTATATCTTTTAGAGAACGGTGGTGTCTTAATTTTGAAGAAATTATTAGTCTCTCATGCTTCACTTATATTATTTTGAGAGTCTTTTAGAACAGCATGGTATTTGCTATGGTCATAAAATTGGTCCTAGAATGGTAGGCATCCAAGTTGGGTATAACAAAAACTATCATAGGAAGTGAATTGGATGCTATGATCAATTTGATACTTGACAATTGTTTTGAGATCTGGAGGTAGTGATATTAAAGTCAAGCTAGTTGGGTGATTATGAATTTAAAGAATGCTTGTGTTGAAGTTAGCAAGTCCCGTAGCATGCACGTATGGTTAAAGTTGTGTAACAAATTTGAAACATGAAGTGTACCTGGCTTGTGCATCCTTATGAGTGGTGGTCGGGGACGAGCGATGGTCTTTTCCTACCAATCTATCCCCCTAGGAGCATGCGCGTAGTACTTGAGTTTTTGATGACTTCTAAATTTTTGCAATAAGTATATGAGTTCTTTTGACTAATGTTGAGTCCATGGACTATACGCACTTTTACCTTTCCGCCTTTGCTAGCCTCTTCGGTACCATGCATTGCCCTTTCTCACCTTGAGAGTTGGTGCAAACTTTGCCGGTGCATCCAAACCCTGTGATATGATATGCTCTATCACACATAAACCTCCCTATCTTCCTCAAAACAGCCACCATACCTACCTATTATGGCATTTCCATAGCCATTCCGAGATATATTGCCATGCAACTTTCAACCGTTCCGTTCATCATCATCATGACATACTTTACTTTTGTCATATTTCCATTGCATGATCATGAAGTTGACATCGTATTTGTGGCAAAGCCACCATGCATTATTTTTCATACATGTCACTCTTGATTCATTGCACCATCCCGGTACACCGCCGGAGGCATTCATATAGATTCATATCTTGTTCTAGTTTCGAGTTGTAATCCTTATGTTGTAATCAATAGAAGTGTGATGATCATCATTATTAGAGCATTGCCCAATCAAAAAAAAGAGAAAGGCCAAAAAAAGAAAGGCCCAAAAAAGGGCAATGTTACTATCTCTTTTTCCACACTTGTGCTTCAAAGTAGCACCTTGTTCTTCATGTAGTGAGTCTCATATATTGTGCTTCAAAGTAGCACCATGTTTTCCATATAGTGAGTCTCATAAGTTGTCTTTCTCATACTAGTGGGAATTTTTTCATTATAGAACTTGGCTTGTATATTCCTACGATGGGCTTCCTCAAATGCCCTAGGTCTTCGTGAGCAAGCAAGTTGGATGCACACCCACTAGTTTTCTTTTGTTGAGCATTCATTTATAGCTCTAGTGCATCTGTTGCATGGCAATCCCTACTCCTCATGTTGACATCAATTGATGGGCATCTCCATAGCCCGTTGATTATCCTCGTCAATGTGAGACTTTCTCCTTTTTGTCTTCTCCACACAATCCCCATCATCATATTCTATTCCACCCATAGTGCTATATCCATGGCTCACGCTCATGTATTGCGTGAAGGTTGAAAAAGTCTGAGATTATTTAAGTATGAAACAATTTCTTGGCTTGTCATCGGGGTATAGAAGTTGGGAACATCTTTGTGTGCGAAAATGAAGCATACCCTAACTATATGATTTTGTAGGGATGAACTTTCTTTTGCCATGCTATTTTCAGAAGACATGATTACTTTGATTAGTATGCTTGAAGTATTACTATTTCTTTTATCCATATGAACTTTTATTTTGTATTCGTTTGGATCTGAACATTCATGCCACAATAAAGAAAATTACATTATGAATTATGCTAGGTAGCATTCCACATGAAAAATTCTCTTTTTATCATTTACCTACTCGAGGACGAGCAGGAATTAAGCTTGGGGATGCTTGATACGTCTCCAACGTATCTATAATTTTTTATTGTTCCATGCTATTATATTACCCCTTTTGGATGTTTATGGGCTTTATTATACACATTTATATCATTGTTGGGACTAAACCTACTAACCGGAGGCCCAGCCCATATTGCTATTTTTTTGCCTATTTCAGTATTTCGAAGAAAAGGAATATCAAACGGAGTCCAAACGGAATGAAACCTTCGGGAGCGTGATTTTTGGAACGAACGTGATCCAGAAGACTTGGACTGCAAGTCAAGAAGCAGCCGAGGCCTCCACGAGATAGGAGGGCGCCCCCCCTATAGGGCGCGCCCCCTGTCTCATGGGCCCCTCGGGCGGCCACCGATGTACTTCTTCCTCTATATATACCTACGTACCCCAAAAACATCCAGGGGCACCACGAAACACAATTTCCACCGCCATAACCTTCTGTATCTGCGAGATCCCATCTTGGAGCCTTCGCCGGCACTCTGCCTGTCGGTGTCAAAACCTGCGGATCTTGGGTAGGGGGTCCCGAACTGTGCGTCTAGGCGGATGGTAACAGGAGACAAGGGACACGATGTTTTACCCAGGTTCGGGCCCTCTTGATGGAGGTAAAACCCTACGTCCTGCTCGATTGATATTGATATTGTGGATGTTTACAAGAGTGGATCTACCACGAGATCAAGGAGGCTAAACCCTAAAAGCTAGCCTATGGTATGATTGTAAGGGTTGTTCTGATGTCGTCCTACGGACTAAAGCCATCCGGTTTATATAGACACCGGAGAGGGCTAGGGTTACATAGAGTCGGTTACAATGGTAGGAGATCTACATATCCGTATCGCCAAGCTTGCCTTCCACGCCAAGGGAAGTCCCATCCGGACACGGGGAGAAGTCTTCAATCTTGTATCTTCATAGTCTTGGAGTCCGGATGATGATGATAGTCCGGCCGATGATAGTCCTGCCGATGACGATAGTCCGGCCGATGATAGTCCTGCCGATGACGATAGTCCGGCTATCCGGACACCCCCTAATCCGGGACTCCCTCAGTAGCCCCCGAACCAGGCTTCAATGACGATAAGTCCAGCGTGTGTGTAGTCTTCGGCGTTGCAAGGCGGGTTCTCCTTCAAGTTCTATGTACCGCCGAACAGTGTCCAGCTTCCTCATCAATGTTGCGCGTCTTGGCTTCCACGCCCAATAATGTCCTTCTTCCACGCGCCATGCGAATGTGAAAAGCCAGGGTGTCTTTTAAGTTTTACCCCTAGTTGTGCGAACAATCTGCCTATAAGGGAGGCAAGAATCCAGATCCAAATCACCATCTTCCTCTCGCAAATACTCATCGGAGCGCTTTTCGACCAAGAATCCATTCCATCATGGACTGTCAACGCGGCTCCTCTTCCCGCGCTCGGCCCTTTGCCAGAGATTGGAGGAGATGCTCTGTTTACAACGAGCCGGGTGAAGCTCCAAATGGGGATATCTCCTCCGGCCTTCATGGTTCCGGTTCGAGCCGGGCTGGCCACCTACAATGGTGGGAAGCAAGCGGAGGTTACCCCAAATCCCAACAAAGGGAGCGGGTATGCTTCGTCCCCTATCTCGATAAGGGGCTCGGTTTCCTGTACATCCATTCCTCCATGGGCTCACAGAGTTCTACGGACTCCAGCTTCATCACCTCACGCCCGCCTCAATCCTGCATATTGCGGGTTATGTAGCTCTTTGCGAGCTTTTCCTGGGCGTCGAGCCCCACTTCACGCTGTGGAAGAGGTTGTTCTACCTTGTACCCCGCTCTCACGAGGGGTCCATATATCAAGTGGGCGGCGCCGAAATATGGCGCATTGCCGGGACCGGATATCCATCCGGAACCCCTAAGAAGGCGCTCAAGACCGGCCTTCGTAATGGTTTTATATAGAAGGCGCTCCGCTGCGGACCCTGTTCGGATCGGCCTCCGAGTTCAGCAATGCTCCTCTGAAGAAACGCCTTAGTTGGCGTCCATGAGCCCCATTTGGAGGAAGACAAGAGCGTCCATTATTTGATGGGCGAATAAGGTTATCGCCCATGCCGGGTTGACCATGATTGGAATCATGGCAACATGCATTACGCTGGGGTGCAACCACTACAATACAGGGCCACCCCATGTGGAATTTCAACGGGAGGGCGATGCCACCCGTCATGGCTGCAAAAGGGCGGATTCGGCGAAGATCCGTGACGATCTTGTCCGACCTGTATAAGGGGAGAAGGAGGATTTCCTTGAAGAACCCGTTAAATGGGTTTTCCATGAATAATCCCGGCCTTGGGTAGCGAACACTCAGCATGTCCGACCCGTGCCTTTTGAAACTTGAGTTTCTTATAATGTGTTCTTCTTTCGACGCAGAACTACGGACCGTGGAGGGCATGCTAAGTCCGGCTCCGCCCGAGGATCCAGAGAGATCCCGGGATCCGGCCTCCGAAGAGGATCCGGACATAAAGGTGGAGCTAATCGACGGGGTGTTCCACCAGCTCAGCATGGACAATGCTTTAGTCGCCATCACGGCCGACTATCTCGGACTTTATCCGGCTTCCCAGGTGATTGCGGCCGAAGCCCTGACACCGTCATTCCTTCCTTGCTTATTTCTGACCATTGTATATGATGGCACTGTGCAGGAGGCGCCCCTAGGGCGATAAGCCGAGCCCGCGGTGGCTGACCAACAAGGGCCAGTTCGGACCAGTAGGCGGAAGAGGAGCGCGGCGCGGACTGAAACGTCGCCGCAAAGGTGTAGCTCACAATTCAGTATTTAGAGCAACGCGTTCTAGGAAGCGTTTGAGTGCTCATGACTTTTATAGGGAAAAAGCGTCACGGATCGGGCATGGAAGTTGTCAATCCAACCTCTACCAGCCGGGCTCCCGTGACCTGGTCGAGGGGGAGGCGCAAGGCGCGAGCCGGACGTTCCTCCGACGGAGGATGCCGACAGACTGTCCGCCACCAAGTCCGAGGTGGAGAGTGCCTGAATCACAAGCGCCACGGACAGTATTTCGTGACGCGTGCTTCTCCCGCAGGCGTTGAATGCCTTTAACACGGGGGACGCACACCTTCGTGCTGCTCAAGATAGTTTTATCAGAGCCACGGAGCAGTATGTAAAAGACATACGGGTAAAAGAATTTAATAGTTATATATGCCAGTAGCCCCCGAGACTTAAAGTAGTTATATTGAAACTGATTTAAGGATCATATGAAACGTAGGATCTTACCGAGAAGAATACCCAACTGTCTTCAGAGCTGCAAGAGTGCAAGGCCCAACTTGAGGCCGCATTATGCAGCGCAGGAGGAAACGCAAGGACCTCTCCACAGTAACGCATTATTTTAGAAAGATAAGTAGCGTTTGGCCTTTGCGCAAGTCTAAAAAACGACATTGCAGGTGCTGCCGGACAATATCCGGACAGGAAAGAACTTCTGCGCCAACTAAAGGCCGGCGAGAGGGTGCTGCATAAGGTGCAACATGAAAGGAACAAGCTCCAGGATGCCCATGCCCAGCTTGGAGAAGAGCTGAAAGGCGTTCGGGCCGAGCTGTCGGGCTCCGTTAAGGAGAATCAGCGGCTTCGTTGCGGCATATATAGTAAGTGCTTGAGCGAACTCCTTTGAAAAGAAGAGTTCGGCGAGGAAGTCAATTTGACAGAATATGTCTGCAGGTATGCTCATAGGTCGCCCTGCGGAGGAGATGCTCGTAACAACGGGTGATCAACTTCCCGAATTGTTGCAACTGATCGAACGAGTTCGGCAGGCTATGAGCGGCGTCATCCAGGCGTTATGGCCAGCCTTCTCCATACCCGAGGGTCTTGGGGAGCTTGCGGAGAAGCTACAGGGAGTGCGGCGCTTCCATTTATGGAAGATTTCGCCTGCCGCCAAGGTGCCGAGGAGGCTGGGCCATGGTAAAGACACGGTACAAGAAGGCGGATCCCAACCACATGGCGAAGTCGGACTGTGGGGGCCCGATGGGAAGGAGATCCCTGTGAGTTTAGTATATGGCCAAGTGGAGTTGGCCGCTAAATTTTCCCAACAGGACTGTAAATTAGACAACCTGTTAGACGGGATTGAGGAAGAATACAATCAGTCGATCTGACAATGTATTATAAAATGACATACAAAATGCCTTCTAGCGGGATTGTAGATCGTTTGTCTTTGCCGACCTTTTCGCTTCGACCTCGGGACCCTAGAGTCCGAAGTTTGTCCGAATACCGTCTCAGTTATGAAACAACCGGGGTATGCATGGAGACCAGGCGTAGGGGTCATCAGTGCTTTATCAGACAAGTGCCCAACTAGTTATGTTATATTACATGGGTAGTAAGAAACATCATCCAGGGAGAATAGTTCCGTTAAGGGATCCTATCATCTGGGGGTTGCATGCCCTAAAGTGCAAGTCCGGTCTCAAAAAAAGCAGAAAAACATCTGGGGCAGATAAATAAGTGGATAAAAATCATATTTTAAGTCACCGACCGAATATTCCCTTAAGAACGCTTAGCTTTCGGCTTCACCCAGTCTGAGGTACACATCCGGCTGACCCGCAAGAATAATCGCAGAGGTGCTCCCTTTACCTCCTAGCCGAACAATCGGGAACGTAGGGGTAAGCACAGGAGCCAGGCAACCCAGCTTGTCCAAAACTTAAGTCATATCAATGCACATAATGGTGAATAAAAGGTACATGTGGAGGCTTGACACATGTGCTGGGCATGAAGCCCGTATAATTAAGCTTCTGGTAAAGAAGCCCCCAGGTATAATGAGTGCGGATAGCACATCAATTGCGCGCGAACGTTGCGCAAGTAGGCCTTTTAAGGCTTGGATGAATAGGGTTGAGAAGAAAAAGAGAAACAAAAGGCAGCTAAAGTAAAAAAAAGTTTTTGGACGGGGGGAAAGGGACGAACTCTTAGTCCGGTGCTAGGCATAGAATCGTCGGAGGCGGGCTGCGTTCCATGGGTTCGGCTCGAGTCAGTTATCCGATGCATTTAAATGAGGCAGTGCGCTCCGCGGTCAGGACTTGATCGATGATGAAGGGGCCTTCCCATTTGGGCTTGAGCTTGTCCTTTTCTTGTCCCGCAGCGAGAATAAGTTCGCCAACGTTGTAAGTCTTGGCCCGTACTTCTGCTTTGATATCTTCGAGCCTGCTGTTGATAGAATGCGGAACGAGCCTTGGCGACGTCGCGCTCTTCCTCCAATGTGTCCAAGCTGTCCTGCCGATCCAACTCGACTTCTCTTTCTTCGTACATGCGCACTCGAGGTGAGTCATGAATGATGTCGCGAGGCAAAACTGCTTCGCGCCGTATACCATAAAAGCGGTGTGAATCCGGTAATACGGTTAGGCGTTGTCCGCAGCCCCAGTCTGAGTCGAGCTCCTCTACCCAAAGGCATGTCGATTTCGTAAGGGACCGCACTAGTCCGGGTTTGATGCCGCTCATTATTAGACCATTTGCTCGTTCCACTTGACCGTTGGTTTGAGGATGATAGACTGAAGCGTAATCGAGCTTGATGACCATATTTTTGCACCATGATTTAACCTCATCGGCGGTGAAGTTCGTGCCGTTATCGGTGATGATGCTGTGGCGGACACCATAACGGTGTACTACCCCGGATATAAAGTCTATCACTGGTCCGGACTCTGCCGTTTTAAGCGGCTTGGCCTCTATCCATTTGGTGAATTTATCCACCATGACCAATAGGTACCTTTGCTTGTGGGTTCCCCTTTAAGTGGTCCAACCATGTCAAGCCCCTGCACCGTGAACGGCCAGTGTAATGGGTATAGTTTTGAGGCGGTGGGTGGCATATGGCTCGATTAGCAAAGAGCTGACAACCGACGCATCTTTGGACCAAGTCCTGAGCATCTGCTCGGGCCGTCGGCCAGTAAAATCCTGTACGGAATGCCTTTCCTACAAGGGCCCGAGCTGCGGCGTGGTGTCCGCCTAGTCCGGCATGAATTTTAGCCAGGAGTTTTCGCCCTTCCTCTTCGGAGATACACCTTTGAAGGACTCCGGTTGTGCTTTTCTTATAAAGTTCTCCCTCATAGACCTTGCAGGCTTTAGATCACCGGACAATGCAGCGGGCCTCATTTTGGTCTTGAGAAGCTCCTGCCTAAGCAAGTAGGCGAGGAATGGTTACATCCACGGGCAATTACTGCCATTATGTCGTGGGCGGAAGGTGTTATGTCATCGGCTGGATCGCCGGTTGGTGCGGCTTGTTCCGGTTTGTTAGTTCCGGACTCCTCTTCCCATAGTACGGATGGCTTGAAGAGCCGTTCCAGGAAGATGTTAGGAGGGACAGCGTCGCGTTTTGCGCCGATGCGTGCCAGTACGTCGGCTGCTTGGTTATTGTCCCGGGCCACGTGATGGAATTCAAGTCCTTCGAACCGGGCTGACATTTTTAGGACAGCGTTGCGATATGCTGCCATTTTCGGATCTTTGGCGTCAAAGTCTCCATTTATTTGGGATATTGCGAGGTTTGAATCCCCGCGCACCTCTAGGCGTTGAATACCCATGGAGATTGCCATCCGGAGACCGTGTAAAAGGGCCTCGTGATTCGCTGCATTGTTGGAGTCCGTGTACATTATCTGAAATGCGTATTGGACTGTGTCTCCGGTCGGGGCGTCAATACGACGCCAGCCCGATCCAGCTAACATTTTAGAGCCGTCGAGTGCATAATCCAATTGGAGTATGCGCCGTATTCTTTAGGGAGTTCGGCTTCGGTCCATTCAGCGACAAAGTCAGCCAAAACTTGTGACTTTATAGCTCGCCGAGGTTTGTAAGATATATCAAATGGTAAGAGCTCAATGGCCCATTTTGGAATCCTGCCCGTCGCGTCGCGGTTGTTTATAATGTCGTTAAGTGGTACTTCAGAGGCCACTGTTATCGAACACTCTTGAAAGTAGTGTCGGAGCTTCCGGGATGCCATGAACACCGCGTATGCTATCTTCTGATAGTGCGGGTAACGGGACTTGCAGGGGGTTAACATAGTGGATACATAGTATACTGGTTTTTGAAAAGGGAATTTATGCCCTTCTGTTTCTCGTTCGACGACGAGTACCGTGCTTACAACTTGATGCGTAGCTGCGATGTATAACAACATTGGTTCGCCCAAGTTGGGCGCAGCCAGGACCGGATTTGTTGCCAATATGGCCTTTATTTCTTCGAGTCCGGCGGTGGCAGCATCCGTCCACTCGAAGTGTTCGGTGCGCCTGAGGAGGCGATAGAGGGTAATGCCTTTTCTCCTAGACGGAGATAAAGCGGCTTAGAGCCGCTACACATCCGATCAATTTTGTATTTGCTTGAGGTCTTTTGGGATATCTAGCTGTGACAGAGCTCGGATCATGGCTGGGTTTGCTTCAATTCCTCTACCGGATACGATGAAGCCCAGCAGCTTTCCAGCTGGTACGCCGAAAACACATTTTTCCGGATTTAGCTTGATGTCATATTCTCTGAGGCTGTCGAATGTGAGCCTCAAGTCGTCTACTAGAGTTTCGACGTGTTTAGTTTTGACGACCACGCTGCTCACGTATGCCTCCACTATTTTGCCGATCTGGGTAGCCAGACATGTCTGAATCATGCGTTGATATGTTGCGCCGGCGTTTTTAAGTCCAAAGGGCATCGTGTTGAAGCAGAATGGTCCATATGGAGTAATGAATGCCGTTGTGGCTTGATCCGCTTCTGCCATCTTGATTTGATGATAGCCGGAGTATGCGTCCGGGAAGCACAATGAATCGTGCCTGCGGTGGCATCGATGATTTGGTCGATCTTGGGGAGGGGAAGGGATCCTTTGGGCAGGCCTTATTTAGGTCTTTGAAATCGACACATAGGCTCCAGGATTTGTCCTTCTTTGGTACCATTACCAAGTTTGCTAGCCAATCCGGGTGCTTGATGTCTCTGATGAATCTGGCTTCCAATAGTTTGGCTAGCTCTTCTCCCATTGCCTGTCTTTTGGGTTCGGAAAATCGTCGAAGAGCCTGTTTGACTGGCTTGAATCCTTTTAGGATGTTTAGGTTGTGTTCTGCCAATCTGCGTGGGATTCCGGGCATATCCGAGGGGTGCCAGGCAAAAATGTCCCAATTTTCCCGAAGGAATTCTCGCAGTGCGGCGTCTACATCAGGGTTTAATTGTGCCCCGATGGAGGCCGTCTTTGTGGGGTCCGTTGGGTGGACCTGGAATTTTACTATTTCATCTGCTGGTTTAAAGGAGGTGGACTTGGATCTCTTATCGAGTATCACATTGTCCCTATTCACCGTGAGGCGAAGCGGTGAGTTCCTCTGCCGCTAGGGCTTCGGATAGTGCCTCTAAGGCTAATGCGGTTGTCTTGTTTTCGGTAGCGGAGTGCTATGTCCGGATCACTAACAAGAGTGATTATTCCGCCGGGCCGGGCATTTTGAGCTTCATGTACCCGCAATGGGGTGCGGCTTGAAAAATTGTGAATGCCTCTCGTCCTAATATAGCGTGATATCCGCTGTTGAACGGGGCCACTTGGAACGTGACTTCTTCGGATCTGTAGTTGTCCGGTGAGCCGAATACCACACCGAGTGTGATTTTTCCTGTGCAGTAGCCTCCCGGCTAGGGATTATTCCTCTAAAGGTTGTGCTGCTTCGCTCAATGCGGCTCCGTCTATTTCCATTTTTGAAGGGTTTCCTTGTAGATGAGGTTTAGTCCGCTGCCGCCATCCATGAGGACTTTTGTAAGTCGAAGCCGTCCACTATTGGACTAAGTACCAGAGCGGGCCGGAGCTCGGGCTGTCCGAATTTAGGTTCGTCGCTGGCGTTGAAGGTGATGGCTGTGTCGCTCCATGGATTGGTTGTTGCTACTTGGTAGACTTCGGCGAGGCCGCGGATTGTTCGTTTCCGCATATTATTTGATGCGAAAGTCTCGAAGACTGTTGATACCGTACCGATGTTGTTGGAGTGATTTTCCGGGGCTAGAAGCTCCTCTCCACTTTTGGCCACCTGCCGTAATATCCAACATGCTCGAAGGTTATGTGTTGGGACGGCGCCTTCTGTACTGTGAATTTTACAGGGTCCGCTAAGCCATCCCTCTAGTACGGTTCCGTGCCCTTTATGGGGTCTTTGCTTTTTGGTTTTTGTATCTGGTGCCTGAGTGTACTGCACCCTTTTGTTACGGACTAGGGTTGTATTCGGGGCCGGATTGTCCCAAAAATTATTTTCGGTTGTCCGGAAACTCTCCACCGCACAGTACTTTCGTACTATGGACGCCAGGTCGGCGAAGTGTGTAATTTCACGGCGGCTGACGGCGTTCAAGAGTCCATCGTCGGTGCAATTATTGCAAAAAATTGAGATTGCCTTTTCCTCTCGGCATTCCTTTATCCTGTCCATAACTAGGAGGAATCTGGCCCAGTAGTGATGTACTGTCTCAGCGGGCTCTTGCCGGATTAGAGATAGATCGCATATGTCTGGGCGGGTGGGTGGAATTAAGTCCGGAACCCTACCCATCTCAAGGCTCGAAGGCCGAGAAGTTTCCAAATTTGGAAGCTTGGATTGCTGGACGTTGTCCAACGAGTCTGGTCTGATGCCTGACTTTAAGTTCAGTGCTTGATCGAAGTTCGTCCCTCCGTGGGAATCCGGCATGGGGGGTTCGGAAGCCCGGACAAGACTAGTTTTCAATATAGGAGAAGCGTCGCCACATTGTTCCTCTACCACTGCAACGTGGTGGGTGACCTGGGGAGAGTTAATCTCTCTTAGATCGGTTTTAAGCCCAATATGTTTGTAGTCCTGGCGACTCCTAGAGGCGGCGATGCGATCCAAGAGCTCGTTACAGACGAGCTCTATTGGATCCAGCTCGGCGAATTCCGAGCTGACGTGAAAATTGCTTTTGACGACTTGAGAGGTCATTGTAGAAGCGGTGGCGGACAGCGGTCATAAGAAAACCACCTAGCCGGATAGTTTGGCGGCGGCCGAGGCTCCTTTGGCGAAAATACCGTCCTTGAAGACGGAGGAGGCATCCTTCCTATCGGTGACGGCACGGAGGAACTCTCAATGAAAGCACCAATGTCGGTGTCAAACCGGCGGATCTCGGTAGGGGGTCCCGAACTATGCGTCTAGGCGGATGGTAACAGGAGACAAGGGACACGATGTTTTACCTGTGTTCGGGCCCTCTTGATGGAGGTAAAACCCTACGCCCCTGCTCGATTGATATTGATATTGTGGATGTTTACAAGAGTGGATCTACCACGAGATCAAGGAGGCTAAACCCTAAAAGCTAGCCTATGGTATGATTGTAAGGGTTGTTCTGATGTCGTCCTACGGACTAAAGCCATCCGGTTTATATAGACACCGGAGAGGGCTAGGGTTACATAGAGTCGGTTTCAATTTTTGGAGATATACAAATCCAAATCGCCAAGCTTGCCTTCCACGCCAAGGAAATTCCCATCCGGACACGGGGAGAAGTCTTCAATCTTGTATCTTCATAGTCTTGGAGTCCGGATGATGATGATAGTCCGGCCGATGATAGTCCGGCCGATGACGATAGTCCGGCTATCCGGACACCCCCTAATCCAGGACTCCCTCACTGCCGGAGGGGGGATCAACCACGGAGGGCCTCTACATCAACATCCTTGCCCCTCCGATGAGTTGTGAGTAGTTTACCACAGACCTACGGGTCCATAGTTATTAGCTAGATGGCTTCTTCTCTCTTTTTGGATCTCAATACAATGTTCTGCCCCTCTCTTGTGGAGATCTATTCGATGTAATCTCTTTTTGCGGTGTGTTTGTCGAGATCCTATGAATTGTGGGTTTATGATCAAGTTTATCTATGAATAATATTAGAATCTTCTCTGAATTCTTTTATGTATGATTAAGTTATCTTTGCAAGTCTCTTCGAATTATCAGTTTGGTTTGGCCTACTAGATTGATCTTTCTTGCCATGGGAGAAGTGCTTAGCTTTGGGTTCAATCTTGCAGTGTCCTTACCCAGTGAAAAAAAGGGTTGCAAGGCATGTATTGTATTGTTTCCATCGAGGATAACAAGATGGGGTTTATATCATATTGCATGAGTTTATCCCTCTACATCATGTCATCTTGCTTAATGCGTTACTCTATTCTTATGAACTTAATACTCTAGATGCATGCTGGATAGCGGTCGATGTGTGGAGTAATAGTAGTAGATGCAGGCAAGAGTCGGTCTACTTGTTATGGACGTGATGCCTATATACATGATCATGCCTAGATAATCTCATAACTATGCGCTTTTCTATCAATTGCTCGACAGTAATTTGTTCACCCACCATAATACTTATGCTATCTTGAGAGAATCCACTAGTGAAACCTATGGCCCCCGGGTCTATCTCTTATCATATTTGCTCCCAATCTACTTTTTATTTGCATATTTACTTTTTGCATCTATACTTTACAATACCAAAAATATATTTATCTTATCATACTATCTTTATTAGATTTCACTTTCACAAGTGGCCGTGAAGGGATTGACAACCCCTTTATTGCGTTGGTTGCGAGTTCTCGGTTTGTTTGTGTAGGTGCGTGGGACTTTTGAGGAGCCTCCTACTGGATTGATACCTTGGTTCTCAAAACTGAGGGAAATACTTACGCTACACTTGCTGCATCACCCTCTCCTCTTCAAGGAAAACCAACGCAAGCTCAAGACGTAGCAGTTTCCCAATTTTATGATGACCACGATCAGCCTACGTGGTTCGTGTCGTAATAGCACTGCTCCACCCATCGAGCTAAACAAGCTTAGTTGTACAAATTCATATATGATATTATGTTGATATTAGTAAAACTGAGAGATGTTTAATTGGTCAGCTAAATGTTCCTACTTTAGTTTGAAATGCATGTGAGCCACATATGGAGAGACCGGAAAGAATAGTATTTCTCTGTCGCCGGGTTCATCATGGGTGGCCAACTGACATTGTATTGAAAGACTTGTAATATCTTCAATCTGCTTGCTCTTCTGCTCTTCTTTAAGATGATCCTCTTCTCTTGCGGTCATTTGGTCAGGTCGAGTTGTTCTCCTTAGTATATTTTGAATCATCGGTCAGGTCGACTTGTTCTTCTTTACTATATGTTGAAGCTGTCATCTGCGAAGTGTCATCACTTCTGGAGCTCTCATATTTTGAGTAGTAGGCCACATTATATTAATGCACACACCAAATTACAGCATGCATGTCATCTCTTAAAAAAATTGCAGAGATAGCACAAAGGGGTTTACAGGGAGGCAGTATTGGATTAGAATCACTTCTGCATTACATAGATAATCTCACTTGTTTTTATGTTTTCATGCATGTCAGATATTGAATATTATCAAAATGAATATGAGAATGGGCGCACGAGAGGAATATTGCGGAACAATCCACTGGCTAACAAAATTGGCATGGTGGAGGATGGCCTATCTTATTCACCCATCAAGGTGCTTGATCTAACTTGGCAAGGTTGTATTGGTCGCACATATTTTGCATCTAACCTCTTGCATTACGTATACTTTGTTACACCATCTGCTTAGTTTAAGCATCATATATGAGTATATGCCATACCTATCCATTTTCTGTACCTATTCCATGTGTTGTCATACTATGTTTTTCCAGTCAAATATTGTTCTTTCGTAATAGATGTCCAAAAGGAAGAGGGTGAGTGCAAATCCTCAAGGAGTACAAACTAGGTATTTGGAAAAGGTAGTGATACCTATTAAATCAGATAGATCAGCAGCCACAGAAAACAGAGGCCCAACTGTACCACACTTTACCCCTACTTCAGTGGCCAAACCCCTATTAGAACTGCTGGGAGCCCAGCGTCAGGTACTGTCTATGTTATCAATTCAAAATTTGAACTCCTAAATTTCTGCATGTGCCTTACCTTCTCTCTTGTATGAAAACTAATTTCAGATGAATCTCCTTGCTCAAAGGATCATACGCTATCACAACAATACTAGGCTCTGCATTGCTCTTGTCAGTACCTCTATCCCTTTTGCCTTGTAATGCTGTACTTAATTAATTGCTATTTGATTATGTATCATCAATCTGCACCTGAGCTTCATTATCCTCTGTTTATTCCAATATTATTTGATCTATATTTACTCTTTGAAAAATGTAGAATAATGGGAACGCTTATAAAGAATTTTATTTGGGGAATTTATTGAATTATCCTTCCATCAACATGGAGAAGGGCTTTGTCCAGCCCGTGTTAATATGTAATGTAAGTTCATCCTTCTCAAGCCTTCAAACTTTGTTCTAGTATAGATTTGGATAGGCATCATTTCCTCCACTGATGTTTGCTTTGCTGTTTACATCTGATTGGATGTTTGCAACAACTACCAGTTTCAAATTGTAGTTGTAAAAACATGTACCTTATGTAGAACAGATCCATTTATTTGCTTATATAATTGTGAAACCTGTTACGTGTCTCCTTGTTTCTCTTTCATAGTCGTATCTCTTATGCCAGATAGAACTTTAGGGAAGATAGTGAGCCAACCCATCTTGAGGACAGCGAGATGACCCCAAGGTCCTGTCTTGATTAAGACAGTGAGTTGAAGCTACTCACCAACAGGTGTGAGACAATCTCTGTGTAGTCGCTGCCTCAATCAGTTCGACTTCTTCAGTCTAAACTTAAAGCGGAAAGGCTTGTTTCAGCTCAGCTCCAACTTGAAGTCAAACATGTAATGAAGATGTTAGAGGACTGCCTTGCGCACCATCATGCCATACAGCTATGGGTGATGCATCTATGGTTGACATAACTGAGGTCTAATCAGCTTGTTCGGCTGTTTGGGGGGCCCGACCTGGCCAGGCCTAGTGCCTTCCGAAGTGCTCTCAGTTTTGTATATTCTTTTGTCGGCGCGTTTATTTGCACTGGTGGCGAACTTTGATGCCCTATGGATGTAATATGTGTAATAGCCGTGATAGCCTAGCATAAGTTTGCTGCTTATTTATTTCCTTGTTGTCTTGTTTATTTGTTTGCTTGTAGTCAGTGCAGTTCTTTTTCCGCGGTTTGCTAGTGGCCGCAATAACCTATTTTTTAAAACTAGGCCACAATAACCATGGGCTACATATTTACTGTAGTGACACTGGGCCTCCTATGATCCATAGAAACAATGGGCCTTATACGGGCCGTATGATCGATTGGCCAAACATGGGACAAAAACAGACCGCATTATGGTCGTAAACGGGCTAGAGTTGGAGTCGTCCGTTCATGGGCTGACCATAACGGGTCGCTGTTAATAGGCCATATTTGATGACGCTATGAAAACGGCCCAACGTATTAACGGGCCACAAATGGGCCGACTGTAACCACAGCTGAATTTGGCCTAAGCGAAAAATGGCGATAATGAGCCGTAAATGGCTGAATCTTTGAAATGAGCCCAAGAATAAATGGGCCACGAGAAGGCCGAAGATAACATGGGCTGCAAAATGCCCAATGGATTAATGGGCCATTAATGGGTATAAAGTGATACCTTTGTTCATTACGGGCCGATTTCACCACGGATTAGTTAATGGGCCAAGAGTTACAAAGGGTCTCATATGGGCGAAAGGCGTCATGGGCCATACACGGCCGTAACTTAAAATGGGCTGGAATCATATTGGGCCGGCCCGACGCTCTTGAGCCTAATTCGGATAGGTCGTAACGGGCCCTGGGTTAGCGGGCTGTAAATGGGCTATATGCGAACAGGCCGTTAACAGGCTTTCTGTGGGCCGGCCCGTCACCTACGGACCAAGTCAAACGGGCCGGCCTTTTCACAGGAATGGGCCTCTGTTCGACCGTGCCACATGTTGACGTATCATAGGCGCCTTCGGTCCAATGAGTGGATGACATCTGTCCCAACGGTGAGCCGACACGTGTTTCCTCCAGCCAATGATGATTTTACACATGGGAAATCCCCATTGGTCGGGGCTGTTAGCAGGTTATCGGATCCAAAACTGGACCCGATAGCTTAATGGCGTTCCGTTACGGTGGATGCCACGTGTCGGTCACCCTTGACGAAAGCACTTCTGTGACGCGCGATTTATCGTCATGGAAGTGGATAGGCCTGGGCGTTCGGTTAAAACCAAAAATTAGGTTAGTGCCGTTCGGTTTATTTGTAAATTCGGTTATTGAAAATGCTAACCGAAATTAGTAGAATAAAACAATAAACCGAATTTTCGGTTAACCGACTAATTCGGTTCGGTTAACGGTTTACACCGAAAGAAAATTGTACGGTTGAATGTCCTCACGCATTCACAACCCACCTTCTTATAGCATAGCTATTTGTTCTCTTTCCTTTAGCCAGTCGAGGTGGGACTAAATCAACGAGACTTCTGCTGTTAGCTGGCGCTACACGGTTCATTAAGGAGCATAAATACGTGCATGTTGCCATGTTGGGCTTTGGACTTTGCATGCAACCATCGAGGCCGACAAGAGTCACGGTCCTTTTGCATGTTGCTGGTTAGTTGCACGTGGGCTACCTAGTGGCTGCTGCTTGGTCTTGGCGACGCAAGGCCCAAAAAACGTGAAGTCGTGGGTGCGTGACGTGCGTCAATGCCTGAAGCGGCGTTCGTTCGCTGGAATCTAGGCATCTAATGTATACTTTGGTTTTATTCACTGTAACCGAGGCAAACACCGAAGCTACCGAATTCCATTCGGTTATTAGACTTAAAAACCGAATTTGTATGTACTAGTGATAAAAACCGAAATTTCGGTTTTTTCGGTTTCGGCGTCGATTCGGTGTTTGGTTCATCGGTTTTTATGCCCACCCCTAGAAGTGGACACTTCCGTGATGATAATTTTGGTAATGTCATGGAACACTTCTATGACAGCACATGTATGACTATCTTGATTCTGTCATAAAATCGTCATGGATGTACATGGATGACAAAAAACGCGACCTACTGTGACAAACACGTATCATCACGGAAGTGTATTTTTTGTAGTGGGAGCTCGGGCGGGACGAGCCCCAGCTCGTTGAAGATGGGCATGTCGGCGACCAGCGTCGCCCTGTCGGCACGGTGGTACAGCAAGATGTAGTCCGCTGGGAGGTTGCCTGGATTCCCCTTGAGTAAGGTGTTCATGGCCTTGTCCAGCTCCTCGCTTGCCAAGCTCCCCGAGCGCAGCCGGATGTCGTCCTCCGCGCCCTTGAGCTCCCACATGGGGCGCGTGTGTGCCTGGAGTGGGGCCAGGCGCTGCGTCAGGAACTCCTTGACAAGCATGGCCCCTGTTAGTGCCCCGGCCTTGATGTCCACCGTCATCTTCCTCAGGAGCGGCATTGCCCGGGGCTCGGAGAGCTTCTCGTGGGCCCACCGATCAAGCTTCTCCGGCAGCTTGGTCGGCAACTCCAGCCGAGTGTGGAGGCCCCTGGCGTCCATGAAGACCCACTTGCACCGGAAGTTCTCCACCTTCTTTCCGGCCCTCATGAGCGCGTTACCCTTGTGGACCGCGGCGAAGGAGATGCAGCCAGAAGGCTGGGTTGGGTCGTGCATCTGGAGATAGAAGAAATGGTGGAGGAGCGCAACAGAGGGCATCACGCCCATGAACGCCTCACAGTAAAATGCGAAGATGGACAGGAGAAGGATGGAGTTGGGCTGAAGATGCAGGGCCTGAACCTGGTAGTGGTCGAGAATGGCGGTGAAGAACCCGGAGAAAGGCGGGACGAGCCCCGCGAACATGCTGTGGAGGAAGAAGGGATAGAACGTCCCTGTCAGGGTCATCCGATCGGTGGAGCCGGCCAGGAGCACCGTCTCCTTCCACTCATTGTCGTTGCTCGCCGTCAGCGGGAGCGCGGTGGCAAGGTGCTTCTTCTCGGTGATGGAAGGCGTGCCGAGGGCCAGCGTAGGTGCGGTGGAGGAGTTTGCGGCTGGAGCAGTAGGCTTCACCTTCCCGGGCGCCATCCGCAAGACCTCAGAAGGGAGGAGGAATTCGTCCATATCTAGAGATGCTCTCGGCAGGAAGAAAGGGGATCTGGAGCAAGGCAAAGAGAAGGCAATGAAGGCTCGATAGCGGGCGCCAGTCTTTTGTCAGACTGGGCAGTTGCCGAGGCGGCGTGGGGGAGTGGAGACGCCCATGTCCCATCAAGCGCCACATGTCAACTTGGTCCGCAGGCGATCGGGGCCCGTGGCGCTCCGCCCTTGCCCTTTGGCTTCGCGTCAAAGCCATGTCCGAGCGCGCCTTGGGCCCAGGGGCTACTGTCGGTGTTCTGGGAACCAGGGTACCCAGACTTGCCTGCCTGTGGCCCATGGCGTGGCTCTATCGGCGGCCTGGTATGGCCCATCTACGCGAGACATCAAGACCTCCGGAGGGAGCGGCCTCCCCTGGTTGCCTCCTAAGGAGCGGAGATATCCATGCAGGTGCCCAACGTCACGAGGTTGGGGTGACACAAGCCATGACGACCGAGGCCAGGCAGGCGCCAGCGGGCGTAGAGGAGCTAGTTTCCTCTTTGGAGCTAAGGAGGCAAGTGCAGGCACGTGGTCATGAGGAATCAGGCAAAGGTTTCCATTCTCGTGCAATGAGACCAAGACCACCAGGATGGCAGGACGGATGTCCTCGTCGAGCCCACCACGGCGTTATGACCAGAGGCTTTGCAGGCAAAGTCCACCTTTCGTCAGGATAAGATGTACTACTTGTACCCTTTCAAATTGGCCACTGTGGGATCCCTTCTCGCATACGTTTTGGGGGAAGAGGACCGAGGCCACTATAAGTATAGGCTAGCCACCACCATAGAAGGGGATGGGATCCTTCTCCACCCTCACCAGAGCAGACCTCGCGAGGTTGTTCTTCCCATGTACTAGTTCATCCTTAGCCCCTCATGAGGCTAATCCACCACAAAGCAGGAGTAGGGTCATACACCGCAACGTGGCCCGAACCTAGGTAAAATTGTCGTGTCCATGTTCTCCTTTGTTTATTGAGCTAGGATGTGAGGGTGACAAACTGGTTGGCTGAAGAGGTTGAGTCCTTCGCACACGCCCCAGAGTTTGAACCTTTCTTGGGTCTACGGAGCCCTAAATCCGACATCATTAAAGACTTCTCTAAAATTGCTAGGCCTCTTACTAATCTTTTGCAAAAAGATGTTCCATTTGTTTTTTATGATGATTGCGTAGAAGCCTTTGAAATACTTAAGAAAGCCTTAATCTCTACACCAATTGTTCAACCACCTGATTGGAACTTACCATTTGAAATTATGTGTGATGCTAGTGATTATGTTGTTGATGCTATTCTAGGACAAAGAGTTGAGAGGAAATTGAATGTTATCCACTATGCTAGTAAAACTCTAGACAATGCTCAAAGAAAATATGCTACTACTGAGAAAGATTTTTTAGCAGTTGTGTTTGCATGTGATAAATTCAGATCTTATATTCTTGATTCTAAATTAATTGTTCACACCGATCATGCTGCCATTAAATATATTATGGAAAGAAAGATGATAAACCAAGGTTGATTAGATGGGTCCTTTTGCTACAAGAATTTGATTTGCATATTATTGATAGAAAGGGAGTTGAGAATCCTGTAGCTGATAATCTGTCTAGAATAGAAAATGTTCTTGATGACCCATTGCCTATTGATGATAGTTTTCCTGATGAACAATTAGCTGTTATAAATGCTTCTCATAATACTCCTTGGTATGCGGACTATGCTAATTGCATTGTTGTTAAATATATACCACCTAGTTTCACATATCAACAAAATAAAAAGCTTTTCTTTGATTTAAGACATTACTTTTGGGATGACCCACATCTATATAAATAAGGACTAGATGGTGTTATTAGACGTTGTGTACCTGAGCATGAACAGGAACAAACCCTACGGAAGTGTCACTCTAAGACACCATGGTAGAGACATAACTGCACACAAGGTGCTACCGCCTGGTTTTTATTGGCCTACCCTTTTCAAGGATGCACATAAGTTTGTCCTTTCTTGTTATTGAACCATTTGATGCTTGGGAATTTGATTATATCAGACCTTTTCCTTCCTCTAATGGGTATACACATATTCTAGTTGATGTTGATTATGTTACTAAGTGGGTAGAAGTTATTTCAACTAGTAGTGTTGATCATAACACATCTATTAAAATGCTTAAAGAAGTTATTTTCCCAAGGTTTGGAGTCCCTAGATATTTATTGGCTGATGGTGGTTCACATTTTATTCATGGTGTTTTCCGTAAACTTCTTCCTAAATATGATGTTAACCGTAGAATTGCATCTCGTTATCATCCTCAGTCCAGTGGTCAAGTTGAATTGAGCAATAGAGAAATCAAATTAATTTTGCAAAAGACTGTTAATAGATCTAGGAAGAATTGGTCTAAGAAACTTGATGATGCACTATGGGCTTATAGAACGGCTTATAAGAATCCTATGGGTTTGTCTCCATATAAAATGGTTTATGGAAAAGCATGTCAGTTACCTCTTGAGTTAGAACATAAAGCATATAGGTTAATTAAAGAACTTAGTTATGATTGCAAACTTGCCGGTGAAAAGAGGTTATTTGATATTAGCTCTCTGGAGAACCCCAAGCTTATGAAGATGCCAATTTATTTAAAGAAAAGGTTAAAAGATTGCATGATAAAATAATAAACGGGAATTCAAAGTGAGTGAGCATGTTCTATTGTACAACTCTCATTTTAGATTTTTCGCAGGAAAACTTCTCTTCAAATGGGAAGGACCCTATATCATCGAGGAAGTTTATCGCTCTGGAGCTATCAAGATAAATAATGCTTAGGGCACTAATCCGAGGGTGGTTAATGGACAAAAAATTAAGCATTATATCTTAGGTGCACCTATTTATGTTGAAACTAATATTGTTCAAACTATGACACCGGAGCAACACATAAGAGAGACATTCTGGAACACTCCAGATCCCTGAAAAGAGAGTAGGTATGTGATACAGTAAGTAAACCGACTCCAAAAATTCCATCAAAATAATTTTTGTCTATTTTGAAATATTAGAAAAAAATACAAAAATAAGAAATAGCCGAGGGGACCCACGAGGAGGTCACAAGGCAATAGGGCACGCCCTACCCCCTGGGTGTGCCTGGTTTCCTTGTGGGCCCCTCGTGTGCCTTCTCGACTCCGTTTTCTTTTGGAATACTTGTTTTGCAAGATTAAAACTCTTTATATATACTCCCGGATGTTTTAACCACCGTATCGCAAGAATCTCCTATGTTCTTGTTTCATGTTGTTTTTCTTCCAGATCTCCAAGGTCAGGCATCATGTCTTCTTCTTCCTCCAACAACATGGGAGATGATGCGTGGTTGCTGCAAATGGAATTGAGGAGAGAGGGAACCGAGGAGGTCACCTTGGAGGAAGATGAAGGAGACTCGCTTGAGGTCCACCCTCCGGTCTCGGAGAGGGGTACTCTAGCTGGCATCTCCATTACTCTAAATCACCATCAAGCCATGAGGTCAATGAACAACCAAGGGAACCAAGGTGTGCAAGAAGGGTTTCCCCCTAGGAGGCCCCGACACAGGTTACATCGGAATAATTTTCATAACTTGGTTCACAATTATGGTATTGAAAATACTCCTCGTATGCACATACCTTCCAATTGGGACATATCTCGTCCAAGAGAAAGTGATGGAGGAACGAACTCCCGGGGGGGGGGGGGGCAAAAAAAAGAATATTATGGCCGAGGTGCAAAAGAATACTGAGATGATCCGTCATGTGCTCTGGGAGATTTAGAGTTTGAAGGAGAACCTGATGAAAATTATGGAGAACAAGCCCACTACTTCATCATCACCATCATGACCGAAGAAAGGCACTTGAGTACACGGGTATGGGCACCACCCTAGGCGTGTGCCAAGCTTGGGGGAACTGCCCTGGTATCGTATCACCATTACTTTTATTATCTTTACCAATCTTAGTTCGATCCTCGGTTATTTCGTGATTCAGGAGAATAAAAGTTTAGTATGATATATTTTTAAGTGGTAGTTCTGTGGTCTATCTGTCTATGTAATCGAGTTGAGAGTTATATAATAAAGAGTGGTTTGAGTTTTTCTTCTTTAATTTTATGTTTCAATCTTAGCAATGAAAATAATAAAAAGATAATATGCTAATCCCATGGAAAATAATGACTTTACATAAAGAAAAGTATACTTGATAAAATTTGTTGGAAGTTAACAAACATAGTATTGGTCAATCATACAATTCATGAAATATGAATAACGGAAGAGAAGATTCACATATAAATATACTATCTTGGAACTCTTTTATAGTTGTGAGCCCCCATTAAATATATTATGTCATTTAGTTGACTTTCGACAAGGAAGACAACATAATGAGTTATGTTTGCTTATATTCACATAGAAGTAATACTGTTGCGGATCCTCCAACATGTGGTGCTTGCTCAATGTCTTTGCTATCCAAAAATTCGTACCATGTAGAGATACTACTTATGCATCCAAAACCCTTAAACCCAGTTTCATGTCATGAGAGTCCACTATATCTACCTATGGATTGAATAAGATCCTTCAAGTAAGTTGTCATCGATGCATTAAGCAATAAAAATTGCTCCTAAATATGTATGATCTTTTATTGTAAGGGAAAATAAGCTTTGTACGATCTTGTGATGGTAAAGAAATAAAAAGCGACATACTGCATAAAGGTTGCTATCACAAGGGGCAATACAAATTGACGTTCCTTTACGTTAAGAGCTTGCACATCCAAAAATAAAAAGCGCATGACAACCGCTGCTTCCCTTTGCGAAGGGTCTATCTTTTACTTTTCTGTATTTACTTTTTATGCAAGAGTCAATAGTGTTCTTCTCTATTCCTTTTTCATTTTTTCTCTTTGCAAGCATCATGTGGTGGGAAAGATCTACGCACATATATGCACTTGGATATGAGTAATCATGAGTTATTATTTTTGACATTATCCTTGAGGTAAATACGTTGGGAGGCAAAACTATAAGCCCCTATTTTTCTTTGTGTCTGACTGAAACTTTGCTCCATATATATATCGTGAGTGTCAGCAATCATAGAAGACAAAATGATAGTTGAGTATGTGGACTTTCTACACAAAAGCTCTTACATGAGACCCTTCCTGAGAATATGATGAATTTTAATTGTTTCGTTGACTAGGAACATAGTTTGTTAGTTTTCAATAAAGTTTATGCCTTATACTTCGCTATTGTGATGAATTATTAATTGCTCATGAGAAGTTTTTATGATGATATATTTCTGCTAAGACAATGATCATGGTGCTACTATGTCCGTATTTGGTTTTTAGACACCTCTCTCTCTCTCTCTCTCTCTCTCTCTCTAAACATGTGGTCATGATTACCAATTTTGGCTTTCGCTTGAGGACAAGTAGGTCTAAGCTTGGGGGAGTTGGTACGTCCATTTTGCATCATGTTTTCCTATTGTTATTTATAATGTTTTGATCATTATAACACTTTGTGATGCAATTCTAATGCATTTTCTCTCTTAATTTGCAAGATTTACATGGAGAGGGAGATTGCCGGCAGCTGGAATCTGGACCTGAAAAAGCTACATCAAAGATACCTATTTTGCATAACTACAAATGACCTAAAATTTCACGGAGAATTTTTATGGAATATATAAAAAATACTTGAGCAAAGAAGTACCAGAGGGGCCCACCAGTTGCTCACAAGGCAACAGGGCGCAGCCACCCCCCTCGGGCCCACCCTGATGCCTCATGGGGACCACAGTTTTCCTCTGGCCCTCATGTTCTGATATATGAACGGTTTTGACCTAGAAAATATCAACAGAGGACTTTTGGCACGGAGCGCCGCCATCTCGAGGAGGAACCTGGGCAGAAGCACTTTAGCTCTCTGGCGGAGCGATTCCGCCGGAGACACTTCCCCCGGGGAGGGGGAATCAAAGCCATCGACGTCACCAAAAATACTCTCATTGTCGGAGGACCAAACTTCATCAACATCTTCACCAGCACCATCTCATGTCAAACCCCAGTTCATCACTCGTATTCAATCTTTGTCTCAAAACCTCAGATTGGTACCTGTGGGTTGCTAGTAGTGTTGATTACATCTCATAGTTGATGCTAGTTGGTTTATATTGTGGAAGATTATATGTTCGGATCCTTGATGATATTCAATACCCCTTTGATCTTCAACATGAATATGATTTTTGAGTAGTTACTTTTGTTTTTGAGGCATGGGAGAAGTCTTGTTATAAGTAATCATGTGAATTTGGTATTCGTTTGATATTTTGATGATATGTATGCTAATGCTTCCTTTGGTGGTATCATGTGAACGCCAATTACATGACACTTCACCATACTTGGGCCTAAGGGAAGACATTATTGAGTAATAAGTAGATAATGGGTTGCTAGAGTGACAGAAGCTTAAACCCTAGTTTATGTGTTATTCCATATGGGGCTAATTTGGATCCTATGTTTCATGCTATGGTTACACTTATCTTAAATCTTCTGTCGTAGTTGTGAATGCTTGAGAGACGGGTAATCATAAGTGGGAGGCTTGTTCAAGTAAGAACAACACCCAAGAACCTGTCCACCCACATATCAAATTATCAAAGTAGCAAACATGAATCAAATAAACATGATGAAAGTAACTAGATGATAATTCCCATGTGTCCCCGAGAACACTTTGCTTATTATAAGAGACCGTTCCGGCTTGTCCTTGGCTACAAAAAGGATTGGGCCACCTTGCTGCACCTTTGTTACCATTGCTACTTGTTGCTCGTCACAAATTACCTTGCTATCAAACTATCTGTTATTGATCATTTCAGTGCTTGAAGAGAATACCTTGCTGAAACCGCTTGTCATTTCCTTCTGCTCCTCGTTGGGTTTGACACTCTTACTTATCAAAAGAACTACCATTGGTCCCTGATATGTCTCTAACTTATCTATAATTTTTTATTGTTCCATGCTATTATATTATCTGTTTTGGATGTTTAATGGGCTTTATTAAGCACTTCTATATTATTTTTTGGGACTAACCTATTAACCAAAGGCCCAGTGCAAATTGTTGTTTCTTTTGCCTATTTTAGTGTTTCGAAGAAAAGGAATATCAAACGGAGTCCAAACGGAATGAAACCTTCGGGAGAGTTATTTTTGGAACAAACGTGATCCAGAGGACTTGGAGTGGACGTCAAGAAAGAAGCGAGGAGGCCACGAGGCAGGGAGGCGCGCCTGCCCCCTTGGGCATGCCCCCCACCCTCATGGGCCCCTCGCAGCTCCACTGACCTACTTATTCCTCCTATATATACCCATATACCCCGAAAACATCCAGGAGCACCACGAAACCCTATTTCCACCGCTGCAACCTTCTGTACCCGTGAGATCCCATCTTGGGGCCTTTTCAGGCGCTCCGCCGCAGGGGGAACTGATCACGGAGGGATTCTACATCAACACCATAGCCTCTCCGAGGATGTGTGAGTAGTTTACCACAGACCTTCGGGTCCATAGTTATTAGCTACGTGGCTTCTTCTCTCTCTTTGGATCTCAATACAAAGTTCTCCTCAATCTTCTTTGAGATCTATTCGATGTAACTCTTTTTTCGGTGTGTTTGTCGAGATCCGATGAATTGTGGGTTTATGATCAAGATTATCTATGAACAATATTTGACTCTCCTCTGAATTCTTTTACGTATGATTAGTTATCTTTGCAAGTCTCTTCTAATTATCAGTTTGGTTTGGCCTACTAGATTGATCTTTCTTGCAATGGGAGAAGTGCTTAGCTTTGGTTTCAATCTTGCGGTGTCCTTTCCCAGTGACAGCAGGGGCAGCAAGGCACGTATTGTATTGTTTCCATCGAGGATAAAAACATGGGGTTTATATCATATTGCTTGAGTTTATCCCTCTACATCATGTCATCTTGCCTAATGCGTTACTCCGTTCTTATGAACTTAATACTCTAGATGCATCTTTGGATAGCGGTCGATGTGTGGAGTAATAGTAGTAGATGCAGAATCGTTTCGGTCTACTTGTCGCGGACGTGATGCCTATATACTTGATCATGCCTAGATATTCTCATAATTATGCACTATTATATCAACTGCTCGACAGTAATTTGTTCACCCACCATAATACTTATGCTATCTTGAGGGACGCCACTAGTGAAACCTATGGCCCCTTGGTCTATTTTCCATCATATAAGTTTCCAATCTATTTTTACTTTGCATTCTTTACCTTTAGTTTATATCATAAAAATACCAAAAATATTTATCTTATTATCTCTATCAGATCTCACTTTTGCAAGTGGCCATGAATGGATTGACAACCCCTTTATCGCGTTGGTTGCAAGGTTCTTATTTGTTTGTGTAGGTATGTGTAGCGACCCGACCTCAGACGGTCAAGCCTCTGTGTTTCTATGCCATCCCTGGATCAGTATATATCAAAGTGCAATCACATGCATAAATAACGTAAAACTGATATATACCTCATAATACTCAGCGGAAACAATCAAACGGGTGTGGAGTCCCATCAACGCCATCGACAGGTTGAGTGTAGACCGTAACCCACAATCGTAACTCTTACTCGTCGAGGAAATATCTACAACATGATACGTTGCAGCCGTGTAGGTCAATTACATTGAATGTACCGCAAGATCACAACATGAGAAAACAGTTGGTAAAACTATACTATATGCAATTTGGCTTTGTGGCTCTGTATCTGAGTTTTGTTTATGTAAAAGCTGGTTTTATTTTCCCTACATCAAAGGAATAAATGAAATCTGTACTATGGAGTTTTCTATCATGACACGGTTCCGCCAACCGATGTCTCATAGCCCAAATTCATCATAAGTTGCCCACAATTAAGTTATCAGTCCGGTGTTGAGAGTTCCGAGATAAATCCAAGTCCAGAGGCTCAAATTGTCCGTAACCGGGGACACGGCTAATCGATTAGGTTTTAAACCCTCTGCAGAGGTTTGTACACTTTACCCGCAAGATTCGATCCCTCTCTTTACGTTCTCGCACTTCGTGGTGTTTGAGAACAAGATGATGTAAACATGGTCTTCCGAAGAGTTCTTGACCACTTTGTCGGTGCCCATCCAATCCTACCGTAGTTCTACATCTGCTAGCACCGGCCCCAGCCAGAGTCACAACTAAGGTCAACCAAGCCAGAGCCCATAGTGACTTGCGGTTGCAGGTAAGCTTCCGGGCATGAAGTATTCTTCCGTCTCTTTGGGTGCAGGTGAAGCTTTCCGCAAGATGTCATGGCGCTTCTCCATGCATCCGGCCAACCTTTGGATTCTCGAGGTGCCGTCAACCGTCCTTCACCCGATGAGTGTGTATTGAATTCTTGTCTCGAGTCTTGAAGTCTTGAGGCCTTGAAGATGCAGTCCTTGCAGGTGCCATCATGGAGTTGTCGTCATTGACGAAATCCTTCATTCTCACACCACTCCTGAGCACTCATACCAAACCCCGTCTACTATAGCGTAGCATTAAAATAAATAACGTCACAGGCTTGGAAACAGGGTAATGGGTTCCTACCTCATGCATACTACTCAACTACAAGGATTCAATAACACTCTTGAGGGAGGTTGCAAAGATGTCACTAAATGCAATAAAACATAGGTATGAAAGCATGGTCAAAGTGAACTTGCCTTGTTGACGATCTTGAAAACTAGGGATTCAGTAGTAGCAAGCTCCGCACTCCGGAAATTCTACCGAGGCAAACAATAACTATAATAAGCATATAGCATGAGATCACTTAACATAGCAACATAGTAACATAACACACCAAACAAACAAATCAAAACCCAAAGGGAAAACTCAAAGAAAAACCAACTCAAGTTTTTCCTACTTCAAGCAACAACTAAAAATAGTTTTATATAACAAAAAATTTCTCAACATAACCTAATCATGGTTTTATGTTAACTTAACAGAAAAGATTCCATTAATCAACTAGGAGCAAAAAGAATTAATTTAAAATCTATTATGAAACTCCTACTAGGCCTAATTCAATTCCTATTAAGAAAATAAAATAAAACTTTTATTTATTATAAATAAAAGTTCATCCTATAAAGTGACAGAAACTATCCTAGAATAATCAATCATATGTGAAAAATAAATTGTTTTACTAATTAAAATAATAGGAAAACAGTAGCTAGTTAATTAATTAGGATTAACAAGATTCTGCTTAAAACTATTTTTTATTAATCCTAAAATACCCAAATTAATTCCTATGGTTAGGTAATATCAAAATAAAGTTGGGACAAAAAGAATCATATAAAAATAATTTTCCTAGCTCATTTTATGACAGATTTACTATTCTGACTAAAACTAAATTAAAGCAATTTAAAATAATTTTAACATAGCTAATAATATTTTCTACAGAAACTATAGAAAATTTGCAAACCAACAAAAAAATAATCACCTAAAAATATTAAACAGAATAAAAGACATGAAATTTTCAAAACAGGAACTATTACATTAAAAGCGAGAAAACGAAAATAAATGAAAAATGGCCTAATGGGCTAAACTACGCTACCGAAGCGTAATATAAACTAAACGGGCCTAGGGTTAAGCGAGTCGGGCCGGGCTAAATAAAAAAACCCTAGCTAAAAACTAAACCGGACTAAACCCGGTCGAACGTGTTTTTATATAAAGAACATACCCCTTGGGGTGTTCTAATCTGTCGTCGAGAACGAAATGGGCCGGGGAGATGATCTCAGTGGCTTACGGAGCTCGGCCAGCGGCGGCGAAGTCGTTAGCCTCTCCGGTCGTCGGGGAGGTCGGCCGAGAGCTCCGGCGGGTGCGGACGAGCTCGGGGAGGTGTTTGGTGGAGTCGGTGCAGGTCGGGAGGGTCTAGGCGGCGGCAGCGAGAAATGGCGGCGGTCGGCTCGAACTCGGCCAGCGTGAGAGAGGAGGAGGGTTCGGCGAGGCGAGGAATGGGGTGCGGGGGAAGGTATAAATAGGGGGGGGGGGCTCGGCCTTGGCAAGGGGGGGCGATCGGGGGGAGATCGGATCCCGGATCTCACGGGATCCCGGCGATCGGCGGCGGCGCGGCGAAGACGTGGGCGAGGGTTGAAGGAGGTGGGGTCCACTTGCCGAGAGAGAGAGAGAGGTGCAGGCGGGCGGTCGACCGGCGCGACGGGGTTTCGGGCGAGGGGAGGGTGAGGCCGGCTCGGCTGGCTCATTGGCTGGCTCTTGGGCCGCTGGTGGGCGATCTGATGGAGTCTTGGTTGGCTGGGCAGGGCTGGTGGCGCTGAGAGGGTTTCTTTTTTAATTTATTTTTTAATAAAAACAAAACAGAGATAAAACATAAACTATAAATATTTTATATAGGACATATATATACCAAAATGATTAGGGAATATTCCCTATCATTTGAACATTTTTCCAAAGGCAAACTCCAAACTTTATAAAAATTCATTTTTTCCAATATTCAAATAAAACTCAAGTTTGAATTCAAAACTTTTGGCATTGTTTCCTCTGATATTTTTGGAGTGTCATGTTTGCTCCTCTCATACTTTTGCTCAAGTATTTATCAGGCATAGTTTTTGAAATGATTCCTACTTGCCAAAGTTTGAATTCAAATTCCAAAACTCAAATTTGAAAGAGGGTTTCAAGGCACTTTCAAATGACTTTCAATTTGGTACTTTTAACTTCCAACTCATATTTCATATAATTGAAGAAGTCATTTTATCTTCTCTCATGAAAATCATTGAGTTGCATAAAGCTTTGAATTTGAAATATTCTCAGTTGAAATTCATATCTTTCCAAAACCCTTTTCATTCCAAATGGAAGAAGTCATGTCATCTTCACTCTAGGGTTTTGGTGTTGGAATGAATTTGAATTCATTGAGATCCAAAAAGGCAAGGGGAAAGTTTGGGAAAGTCATTTCATTCCCTCTCATTCAACTTTCAAAAGTTTCAAATTCCACTCAATTTCACTCAATCATTCAAACAAACAATCGACAACAAGCATAGTTATTTATTTAATATAACATTCCAAAATTTCAAATTTTGGGATGTTACAAACCTACCACACTTAAAATGAATCTCGTCCTCGAGATTCAAGAAACTAACAAGAAAAGGTTAGGGTTGGGGGTCTTCTAGTAAATATTTTTGTCGAAAGGTCGTGGGTGCTACCACACTTCAAAAAACAAGGTTACGGTTCCAATAAACTCAGATACTTCCTCCGAGTGCCGACATTGTATGTCTCTTCACATATCTTACAATAGCTCCTTCATTAAAGCTCTTCTGTCAGAAGCATAGAGTTTTCCTCAGAATCTTGGGTCGGTTCGTCAAAGTTGAAGTTCGTCCGAGACTGGATCTGCTTAGCTGATAGGTCTGTGTCTATTCTAGACAACTATCGAAATACTCATGGTGGTCTACCATTAATGGTTTCTCCTCCAGAAAACGGGTCTGGGTTGAACTTCACCGTATAACCTACAATTGGCAACGGTTGCCTGTAAAGGGGTTCCATCGTCCTGCCATTCTATGGTTTTATGGCTTATCGTGTCGACACTCTTCTAAGGTTTTCAAGGCTCTCGATTTTCCATCAACATATGATAGTTCATGATAGAAGTCTTCGGTATGGGGGCCAATCCATCCCGTGCATTTGAATCATTACCACATACGTAAATATCGAATCACGTATTCTAACACTTGGGCATACTCACAAGCATTGCAGAATTTCTCTTGTTCTCGAATTGGTTTCGAGTAAATCCATGGTTTCTGCAAGCTGAACAAGACATCTATCGTTCTTCACAATCCTCGGGTTTTCGTATCCTCCTACGAAACGTATGCTAATTGGATCACAGATTCTTCCAAATTTATTCCTTCATCAAGGTTACATCTGTTCCTTTTCAAAATCCTGGGCCTGTGGGTTATGGCCCACTTCAGCTCTTGTACAAGCTTAATTCATCCTTCCTAGGATTATCATTCCATATTCCAGCATTACATCTCCTGTAAATCCAATAGTACTTCTTCCTTCATACCCTTGTGGTGATGATCATACAAAACTTCAACTTATTTTGTCCAGCTTCCTGCTATGGGCCGTCATGAATAACACATTTCTTTCTTCATTGATCTTGTGGTTTTACAGAGTACTATGACCAAAAGAATGCACAAGTTTATCCATAAAATCTCATTATTCTCATATCAATCTTTCATTACATCCTTAACCATTTTCGTAAATCCAAATTCCAAAGAGTACTTTGTTACAAATGCTGCCACCCACATGATTTGGTATGGTCAGACATTACTTCCAACTTTATTTATTTATCCTCCTCGAGGATTCTTCAGTCCCACTGGAATTGTGCGACATGCGCCTTGAAATCTTCAATCTTCTGTTTCATCGTGGTGGCCTTGAGCTTCACTTCCATCATCTCCGTATGTACTTCGCTTAGGTATTCCTGAGTATAACGGAGTCTTGCTTCAAGTATTTCTCCGATCTGGCGTATGGCTTCCATGGCTGCTTCGCGAACAGCGTCGAAGAAAGTTGCTTGGGGCACACGTGAGATGAAAAAAATCTGCCCCATCCTCTTTGGGCAAACTCCTTTCAAGCGGTGGAGGTGTACCTCCACATACCAAAATTCCACTCCCTTTTGCATGAAGGGGTAGCCTTTGTAGACTGCATCTCCTTCAAGGTGAATATGCTTCATCATGTCCTTCAGATCTTGGGTAATCATGATCACCGGTCGTGGTCATGATCGTTTGAGGCCCTTAAGGAAAGACTCATAAAGGGTTGTCATCTGCATGTGTAGGATAAGAGGGGTGCTCAGAACAAGGAATGTATCTCCATGGGGAAATTGCAATTGTCTCCAGAAAAGTTTGGTGTTTAGTTGTCCATGGGTTCAAGATTTTGGGGTCTAGTTGAGATAGAAAGAGAAAGCAAATACCCACCCATCACAAAAGGATTCTAGCTCAAAAGTACCGTTTGTAATGGGTTGTTCTACTATGGTTTTCGTTTCTAAGTCCTCATTTCTTCAGGTCTTCAATGCTCGGGAGTTTCCAATTCCTGATCTTTGTTCCCATATGAAGGCCTTCTACCATTCTTCCGTAACTTACGTCTCTCATGGTTGAAATAAATACAAGCCTACGAATATCGCATCTATCCAACCGTTCAATAAACACACAAAAATAATAGCAACCAAGCATTCTTTTATTCAATCAATTATACAGTATCGCCACCCACATAAATTGGTATGGTCAGATACTTAAATCGAGAAAGCGTTCATCTTTATTTCTCTCATGGTGGGATACTACTAAGCTAATTTATTAGGAACTTGGTCATTGTCCCCACTGGGGCTTCTTCTGTGTGGACTTGATCTCCTCCAGTTCTTCTGCTAGATTTTCCCTGTCGACACGGAGTTTCTTGTGACGACCCTGTATGTCCTGAAGTTGTTCCTTGAGCTTACGGATTTCAACGTCCTTTGCATGAGACATGGTCCTGCTGTTCTTCGATTCTGACGCATTCTCGAGATCTCGAGGTTCTCCTCCTCCAGCTTGTTTACCTTCAGTCTCTGAGTCTTAACCTCTTCTCGTAGTGCTTCAATGTCGAACAGGGCTTCCAGGAGGTCCATCTGAAGATTCTTGACGTATTGTTCCAGATCCTGATTGTACACTAAAAGTGGGGGGAACTTCATCTTTTGCGCTTCCGTCAAGGCAATAGTTGCTCCATCAAACTTCTGCCATCCAATCCTTCCAAAGAAGTGTGAGTTTAGTGCAGCACGATGACGATAGCATAAACGTGCAATAGCATCATGGACGGCAGTGTTGATGCCCATATCACGGTCACCATTTATAGTTCTGAAGCTGATGTCTGCAGTCTTGGGGCTTCTTCTGACCAAAAACTTGTGTCTTGACTCCCCACGATCCGGGCGTCCTCTTAGTTGCCTTGATCTCGTGTATCGGTAACTTCAAAGAACTGACTAGCTCCACAAGGAAGGGGCCTCCAAGAACCTTCTCGTAGTGTTCTCTTTTGTTCGTAATGTAGCTCTCCATCTATAGTTTGAAATAAGGAAGGTTCGAAAAGAAATCAGGTGTTACGAGAGTAGTACAAAACAAGGTCATTCCTATTGGGGTCTTCATAATACTAAGTCATTTTCCGGTCACGTTCTACAGCCAACATGTGCTCGATACCATTTACAGAGCGACCCGACCTCAGACGGTCAAGCCTCTGTGTTTCTATGCCATCCTCGATCAGTATCTTTGCACACACACTACATCACTGTATATATCAAAGTGCAATCACATGCATAAATAACGTAAAACTGATATATACCTCATAATACTCAGCGGAAACAATCAACGGGTGTGGAGTCCCATCAACGCCATCGGCAGGTTGAGTGTAGACCGTAACCCTGTATCGTAACTCTTACTCGTCGAGGAAATATCTGCAACATGATACGTTGCAGCCGTGTAGGTCAGTACATTGAATGTACCGGCAAGATCACAACATGAGAAAACAGTTGGTAAAACTATACTATATGCAATTTGGCTTTGTGGCTCTGTATCTGAGTTTTGTTTGCGTAAAAGCTGGTTTTATTTTCCCTACATCAAAGGAATAAATGAAATCTGTACTATGGAGTTTTCTATCATGACACGGTTCCATGAACCGATGTCTCATAGCCCAAATTCATCATAAGTTGCCCACAATTAAGTTATCAGTCCGGTGTTGAGAGTTCCGAGATAAATCCAAGTCCAGAGGCTCAAATTGTCCGTAACCGGGGACACGGCTAATCGATTAGGTTTTAAACCCTCTGCAGAGGTTTGTACACTTTACCCGCAAGATTCGATCCCTCTCTTTACGTTCTCGCACTTCAGGGTGTTTGAGAACAAGATGACCGAAACATGGTCTTCCGAAGAGTTCTTCTGACCACTGTCCGGTGCCCATCCAATCCTACCGTAGTTCTACATCTGCTAGCACCGTCCCAGCCAGAGTCACAACTAAGGTCAACCAAGCCAGAGCCCATAGTGACTTGCGGTTGCACAGGTAAGCTTCCGGGCATGAAGTATTCTTCCGTCTCTTTGGAGTGCAGGTGAAGCTTTCCGCAAGATGTCATGGCGCTTCTCCATGCATCCGGCCAACCACTGGATTCTCCAGGTGCCCGTCAACCGTCCTTCACCCAGTAGTGTGTATTGAATTCTTGTCTCGAGTCTTGAAGTCTTGAGGCCTTGAAGATGCAGTCCTTGCGGGTGCCATCATGGAGTTGTCGTCATTGGACGAAATCCTTCATTCTCACACCACTCCTGAGCACTCATACCAAACCCCGTCTACTATAGCATAGCATTAAAATAAATAACGTCCCGGGCTTGGTAACAGGGTAATGGGTTCCTACCTCATGCATACTACTCAACTACAAGGATTCAATAACACTACTGAGGGGTGGTTACAAAGATGTCACTAAATGCAATAAAACATAGGTATGAAAGCATGGTCAAAGTGAACTTGCCTTGTTGACGATCTTGAAAACTAGGGATTCGTAGTAGCAAGCTCCGCACTCGGAAATTCTACCGAGGCAAACAATAACTATAATAAGCATATAGCATGAGATCACTTAACATAGCAACATAGTAACATAACACACCAAACAAACAAATCAAAACCCAAAGGAAAACTCAAAGAAATCCAACTCAAAGTTTTCCTACTTCAAGCAACAACTAAAAATAGTTTTATATAACAAAAAATTTCTCAACATAACCTAATCATGGTTTTATGTTAACTTAACAGAAAAGATTCCATTAATCAACTAGGAGCAAAAAGAATTAATTTAAAATCTATTATGAAACTCCTACTAGGCCTAATTCAATTCCTATTAAGAAAATAAAATAAAACTTTTATTTATTATAAATAAAAGTTCATCCTATAAAGTGACAGAAACTATCCTAGAATAATCAATCATATGTGAAAAATAAATTGTTTTACTAATTAAAATAATAGGAAAACAGTAGCTAGTTAATTAATTAGGATTAACAAGATTCTGCTTAAAACTATTTTTTTATTAATCCTAAAATACCCAAATTAATTCCTATGGTTAGGTAATGTCAAAATAAAGTTGGGACAAAAAGAATCATATAAAAACAATTTTCCTAGCTCATTTTATGACAGATTTACTATTCTGACTAAAACTAAATTAAAGCAATTTAAAATAATTTTAACATAGCTAATAATATTTTCTACAGAAACTATAGAAAATTTGCAAACCAACAAAAAAGAATCACCTAAAAATATTAAACAGAATAAAAGATATGAATTTTTCAAAACAGGAACTATTCTGTTAAAACAGAAAACGAAAATAAATGAAAAATGGCCTAATGGGCCTAAACTACGCACTGAGCGTAATATAAACTAAACGGGCCTAGGGTTAAACGAGTCGGGCCGGCTAAATAAAAAAAAACCCTAGCTAAAAACTAAACGGACTAAACCCGGTCGAACTGGTTTTTATATAAAGAACATACCCCTTGAAGTGTTCTAATCTCGCCGTCGAGAACGAAATGGGCCAGGGAGATGATCTCCGGTGGCTTACCGAGCTCGGCGGCAGCGGCGGCGGCGGCGAAAAGGCTGGCCTCTCCGGTCGTCGGGAGGTCGGCGGAGAGCTCCGCGAGTGTGACGAGCTCGGGAGGTGTTTGGTGGAGTCGGTGGAGGTCGGGAGGGTCTAGGGCGGCGGCGAGGGAAATGGCGGTGGCGGTCGGCTGGCTCCCGGGCGGCGTGAGAGAGGAGGAGGGGTTCCGAGGGGCGAGGGGGGAATGGGGTGCGGGGAAGGTATAATTAGGGGGCCTCGGCCTTGGCAAGGGGGGGCGATCGGGAGATCTCGATCCGGATCTCACGGGATCCCGGCGATCGGCCTTGGCGAAGACGTGGGCGAGGTTGAAGGAGGGTGGGGTCCACTGCGGAGAGAGAGAGAGGGTGCGGGCGGCGGTCGACCCGGCTCGAAGGGGTTTCAGGCGAGGGGGAGGCCGGCTCGGCTCATTGGCTGGCACAGTGGGCCGCTGGTGGGCAGTCGTGGGTCTTGTTGGCTGGGCAGAGGCCTGGTGGCGCTGAGGGGGTTCTTTTTTAATTTATTTTTTTAATAAAAACAAAAACAGAGATAAAACATAAACTATAAATATTTTATATAGGACATATATATGCCAAAATGATCAGGGGAATATTCCCTATCATTTGAACATTTTTCCAAAGGCAAACTCCAAACTTTATAAAAATTCATTTTTCCAATATTCAAATAAAACTCAAGTTTGAATTCAAAACTTTTGGCATTGTTTCCTCTGATATTTTTGGAGTGTCATGTTTACTCCTCTCATACTTTTGATCAAGTATTTATCGGGCATAGTTTTTGAAATGATTCCTACTTGCCAAAGTTTGAATTCAAATTCCAAAACTCAAATTTGAAAGAGGGTTTCAAGGCACTTTCAAATGACTTTCAATTTGATACTTTTTAACTTCCAACTCATATTTCATATAATTGAAGAAGTCATTTTATCTTCTCTCATGAAAATCATTGAGTTGCATAAAGCTTTGAATTTGAAATATTCTCAGTTGAAATTCATATCTTTCCAAAACCCTTTTCATTCCAAATGGAAGAATTCATGTCATCTTCACTATAGGGTTTTGGTGTTGGAATGAATTTGAATTCATTGAGATCCAAAAGGCAAGGGAAAGTTTGGGAAAGTCATTTCATTCCCTCTCATTCAACTTTCAAAAGTTTCAAATTCCACTCAATTTCACTCAATCATTCAAACAAACAATCAGACAACAAGCATAGTTATTTATTTAATATAACATTCCAAAATTTCAAATTTTGGGATGTTATAGTATGAGGCGACTTGTGTGTAGTCTCCTACTAGATTGATACCTTGGTTTTCAAAAACTGAGGGAAATACTTACGCTACTTTGCTGCATCACCCTTTCCTCTTCAAGGGAAAAACCAACGCAAGCTCAAGAGGTAGCAGAAGGATTTCTGGTGACGTTGCCGGGGAGCCTTACACCAAGTCAAGTCAAGATTTGATCTCCCGCCAACGTGCGATTTCTTGCGCTATTGCCGGGGAGATCTACGCCAAGTCATGTCAAGTCAAGACATACCAAGTACCCATCACAACTCTTATCCCTCGCATTACATTATTTGCCATTTGCCTCTCATTTTCCTCTCCCCCACTTCACCCTTGCCGTTTTATTTGCCCTCTTTTTCGTGTGCTTTTTCTTCGCTTGCTTCTTGTGTCGTCATGGATAGTCCTTCTATCATTGTTAGTACTCCCGATCATGGATTTCTTAATTTTAAACAAAGGGAGGGAGAGAATCTAAAAGATGCTTAGCATAGAATTTACAATTCCCAAAATAGATCTACTAGGAAGCAATCTACTTCCGTTCTTCCTCACAATTTTTATGTAGGCATCACTCTTTGGAATAGATATATTCTTGATACCATTACCGGAGGGAATTTCTTGGGTAGCCATACTTTTGATTCTTATAATGCTATGATAGATTTGTTTGGCCCACCACCTCTTTTGGTTAATGGAACTATTTTAACTTTGGAACATGTGATGCAAAGGCTTGGAATTGTTGAAAATAAAGTTGCTACTGTAGAGTTGATTGAAAATTTGGATTAAAAGATCCACAACCAAATTACCCAATACGGATCTAAGGTAGGAGTTGCTCTTAAAAATTTTAAAGAAAAGGAACCCATAGTTAACGATAAAATAGATCAAGATTCCACAAGAATTGATAAAATTGAGGATATTATTACCAAATTAGAGTCTGCGTTTTCTTCTGTGAAAAATACTCCAAAATCTCCTAATGCTAAAATTGCCAAATTGATGTATGTTCCTAAAAATAAGGGAGAAACTTCTAGTAAGGGAAATGCGGATCTCAAATCCGTAAGTGTTCACCCCAACTTTCTCCTATCATTAAGGAACCTTTTGCTACAAATGATTTTATTGATTTCTTGCCTAGGAGATTTATCATTAATAAGAATAATGAAACTCCTAAGGGTTATAGGTGTTCAATTGAAGAATTGCCTACCAAAGATGATAATACCTAGATCTATTCTTGCATTTATGCCTAGCTAGGGGCGTTAAACGATAGCGCTTGTTGGGAGGCAACCCAATTTTATTTTTGTTTCTTTATTTTTGGTTTTGTTTAGTAATAAATAATTCATCTAGATTATGTTTAGATGTGGTTTTATGATTTAATTAGTGTTTGTGCCAAGTAGAACCTTTGGGAAGACTTGGGTGAAGTCTTTATGATCTTGCTGTAAAAAACAGAAACTTTAGCGCTCACGAGATTAGCTACAACTTTTTACTTCAGAGTGCTATTTAGTTGATTATTTTTGCAGATGATTAATAGAAAATTTTCTCACGTCCAGAAATTTATTTTAGAATTTTTGGAGTTACAGAAGTATACGTTTGATACTGATTACTACAGACTGTTCTGTTTTTGACAGATTCTGTTTTTCGTGTGTTGTTTGCTTATTTTCATGAATCTACGGCTAGTATCGGAGGGTATGAACCATAGAGAAGTTGGAACAGTAGTTTTAACGCCAATATAAATAAAGAATGAGTTCATTATAGTAACTTATGATGGTGATTTGCTTTCTTATACTAACGGAGCTCATGAGATTTTCTGTTAAGTTTTGTGTTAAGAAGTTTTCAAGTTTTGGGTAAAGATTTGATGGATTATGGAATAAGGAGTGGCAAGAGCCTAAGCTTGGGGATGCCCAAGGCACCCCAAGGTAAAATTCAAGGACAACCAAAAGCCTAAGCTTGGGGATACCCCGGAAGGCATCCCCTCTTTCGTCTTCGTCTATCGGTAACTTTACTTGAGGCTATATTTTTATTCACCACATGATATGTGTTTTGCTTGGAGCGTCTTGTATGATTTGAGTCTTTACTTTTAGTTTAACACAATCATTCTTACTGTACACACCTTTTGGGAGAGACACACATGAATCGGAATTTATTAGAATACTCTATGTGCTTCACTTATATCTTTTGAGCTAGATAAATTTGCTCTAGTGCTTCACTTATATCTTTTAGAGCATGGTGGTGGTTTTATTTTATAGAAATTATTGATATTTCATGCTTCACTTATATTATTTTCAGAGTCTTTTAGAACAGCATGGCAGTTTGCTTTGGCTATAAAATTAGTCCTAATATGATGAACATCCAAGATGGGTATAATAAAAACTATCATATAAAGTGCATTGAATATTATGAGAAGTTTCATACTTGATAATTGTTTTGAGATATGAAGATGGTGATATTAGAGTCATGCTAGTTGAGTAGTTGTGAATTTGAGAAATACTTGTTCTAAAGTTTGTGATTCCCGTAGCATGCACGTATGCTGAACCGTTTATGTGATGAAGTCGGAGCATGATTTATTTATTGATTGTCTTCCTTATGAGTGGCGGTCGGGGAGGAGCGATGGTCTTTTCCTACCAATCTATCCCCCTAGAGCATGCGCGTAGTACTTCATTTCGATAAATAATAGATTTTTGCAATAAGTATGTGAGTTCTTTATGACTAATGTTGAGTCCATGGATTATACGCACTCTCACCCTTCCACCATTGCTAGCCTCTCTAATATCGCGCACCTTTCACCGGTATCATACACCCACCATATACGTTCCTCAAAAAAGCCACCATACCTACCTATTATGGCATTCCCATAGCCATTCCGAGATATATTGCCATGCAACTTACCACCGTTCCATTTGTTATGACACGTTTCATCATTGTCATATTGCTTTGCATGATCATGTAGTTGACATCGTATTTGTGGCAAAGCCACCATTCATAATTCTTTCATACATGTCACTCTTGGTTCATTGCATATCCCGGTACACCGCCGGAGGCATTCACATAGAGTCATATCTTGTTCTAAGTATTGAGTTGTAATTTTTGAGTTGTAAGTAAATAAAAGTGTGATGATCATCATTATTAGAGCATTGTCCCAAGTGAGGAAAGGATGATGGAGACTATGATTCCCCCACAAGTAGGGATGAGACTCTAGACGAAAAAAAAGAGGCCATAAAAAAAGAGAAAAAGGCCCAAATAAAAAAATAAGAGAAAAAGAGAGAAGGGACAATGTTACTATCCTTTTACCACACTTGTGCTTCAAAGTAGCACCATGATCTTCATGATAGAGAGTCTCTTATGTTGTCACTTTCATATACTAGTGGGAATTTTACATTATAGAACTTGGCTTGTATGTTCCAATGATGGGCTTCCTCAAAATGCCCTAGGTCTTCGTGAGCAAGTGAGTTGGATGCACACCCACTTAGTTTCTTTTGTTGAGCTTTCATACACTTATAGCTCTAGTGCATCCGTTGCATGGCAATCCCTACTCACTCACATTGATATCTATTGATGGACATCTCCATAGCCCATTGATACGCCTAGTTGATGTGAGACTATCTTCTCCTTTTTGTCTTCTCCACAACCACCATTCTATACCACATATAATGCTATTTCCATTGCTCACGCTCATGTATTGCGTGAAGATTGAAAAAGTTTGAGAACATCAAAAGTATGAAACAATTGCTTGGCTTGTCATCGGGGTTGTGGATGATTAAATACTTTGTGTGATGAAGATAGAGCATAGCCAGACTATATGATTTTGTAGGGATAACTTTCTTTGGCCATGTTATTTTGAGAAGACATGATTGCTTTGTTAGTATGCTTGAAGTATTATTATTTTCATGACAATATTAAACTTTTGTCCTGAATCTTTCGGATCTGAACGTTCATGCCACAATAAATAAAATTACATTGAGAAATATGCTAGGTAGCATTCCACATAAAAAATTCTTTTTTTATCATTTACTTACTCGAGGACGAGCAGGAATTAAGCTCGGGGATGCTTGACACGTCTCCAACGTATCTATAATTTTTGATTGTTCCATGCTATTATATTATCTCTTTTGGATGTTTAATGGGCTTTATTAAGCACTTTTATATTATTTTTGGGACTAACCTATTAACCAATGGCCCAGTGCAAATTGCTGTTTTTTTTGCCTATTTCAGTGTTTCGCAGAAAAGGAATATCAAACGGAGTCCAAATGGAATGAAACCTTCGGGAGAGTTATTTTTGGAACAAACGTGATCCAGAGGACTTGGAGTGGACGTCAAGAAAGAAGCGAGGAGTCCACGAGGCAGGGAGGCGCGCCTGCCCCCCTGGGTGCGCCCCCCACCCTCGTGGGCCCCTCGCAGCTCCATCGACCGACTTCTTCCTTCTATATATACCCATATACCCCGAAAACATCCAGGAGCACCACGAAACCCTATTTCCACCGCCGCAACCTTCTGTACCCGTGAGATACCATCTTGGGGCCTTTTTCGGCACTCCTCCATAGGGGGAATCGATCACGGAGGGCTTCTACATCAACACCATAGCCTCTGCGATGATGTGTGAGTAGTTTACCAAAGACCTTCGGGTCCATAGTTATTAGCTAGATGACTTCTTCTCTCTCTTTGGATCTCAATACAAAGTTCTCCTCGATCTTCTTGGAGATCTATTTGATGTAACTCTTTTTGCAGTGCGTTTGGCGAGATCCGATGAATTGTGGGTTTATGATCAAGATTACCTATGAACAATATTTGAATCTCCTCTGAATCTTTTATGTATGATTTGTTATCTTTGCAAGTCTCTTCGAATTATCAGTTTGGTTTGGCCTACTAGATTGATATTTCTTGCAATCGGAGAAGTGCTTAGCTTTGGGTTCAATCTTGCGGTGTCCTTTCCCGGTGGATGTTAGGGCAGCAAGGCACGTAGTGTATTGTTGACATCGAGGATAAAAAGATGGGGTTTATATCATATTGCTTGAGTTTATCCTTCTACATCATGTCATCTTGCCTAATGCATTACTCCGTTTTTATGAACTTAATACTCTAGATGCATGCTGGATAGCAGTCGATGTGTGGAGTAATAGTAATAGATGCAGAATCGTTTCGGTCTACTTTCCGCGGACGTGATGCCTATATACATGATCATGCCTAGATATTCACATAATTATGCACTTTTCTATCAATTGCTCGACAGTAATTTGTTCAGCCACCGTAATACTTATGCTATCTTGAGAGAAGCCACTAGTGAAACCTATGGCCCCCGGGTCTATTTTCCATCATATAAGTTTCCAATCTATTTTTACTTTGCATTATTTACTTTCAGTTTATATCATAAAAATACCAAAAGTATCCAAAAGTATTTATCTTATTATCTCTATCAGATCTCACTTTTGCAAGTGTCCGTGAAGGGATTGACAACCCGTTTATCGCGTTGGTTGCAAGGCTCTTATTTGTTTGTGTAGGTACGAGGCGACTTGTTTGTAGTCTCCTACTGGATTGATACCTTGGTTCTGAAAAACTGAGGGAAATACTTACGCTACTATGCTGCATCACCCTTTCCTCTTCAAGGGAAAAACCAACGCAAGCTCAAGAGGTAGTTGTCCCCTATACTTGTGGGTCGTCACACCCCTGGTGCCGATGCAGGAGAACTATCCTTGGGGTCCGCCAGCTCGGTAACCTCCTTGGAGAAAACTAGAGCTAGAGGGGCTCCCTGACCTCACGCAGCGGGCTCTTCATCCCTCCCTCCGGTGAAAGAGGACAAGTCATCCCGCACGACACCATCATCAGGTGCATTGCTGGTCTCCTCGCTCTCTGTTGAGGACGCGACCTTCTTACACTTTCGGGGAGGAGGAGGGCACTCCAAAGCCGCCTGATATGTCTCCAACGTATCAATAATTTTTGCTTGTTCCATGTTGTTATATTAACATTCTTGGATGTTTTACAATCATTTATAGCAACTTTATATCATTTTTTCAGACTAACCTATTTACATAGTGCCCCGTGCCATGTTTTTCGCTTGCTTTTTACTTCGTAGAATACTAGTACCAAACGGAGTCCAAACGCAGCAAAACTTTTTGGAGATTTTTTCTGGACCAGAAGACACCCAGTGGGCCAAAGAAGTGCCAGAGAGGAGGCCCGAGGTGAACACAAGACACCTGGCACTCCATGAGGCCCAGGAGCCCAGGTGGGTTGTGCCCACCTCAGTGACCTCCCGCACCGCCTCTTCTCCCTATAAATTCCCAAATATTCCAGAAACCCTAGGGGAGTCGACGAAACACAATTCCAGCCGCCGCAAGTTCCAGAACCACGAGATCCAATCAAGACACCATCACGGAGGGTTCATCATCCTCATTGGTTCCTCTTTGATGATGCGTGAATAGTTCATCAGAGACCTACGAGTCCGTAGACAATAGCTAGATGGATTTCTCTCTCTCTCTCTCTCTCTCTCTCTCTCTCTTTTGATTCTCAATACAATGGTCTCTTGGATATCTATTTGATGTAACTCTTGTTGCGGTGTGTTTGTTGGGATCCGATGAAATTTGAGTTTATGATCAGATCTATATCCATGAATATTATTTCAATATTCTTTGATCTCTTATATGTTGTGGAACGTTGCAGAAAATTAAAAGTTTTCCTACGGTTTCACCAAGATCCATCTATGAGTTCATCTAAGCAACGAGTCAAGGGAGTGAGTTTGCATCTACATACCACTTGTAGATCGAGTGCGGAAGCGTTCAAGGGGATGGTGATGATGGAGTCGTACTACCGTGATTCAGATCACCGATGACCAAGTGTTGAGCGGACAGCACCTCCGCGTTCAACACACGTGCAGTGCAGACGGCGTCTCCTCCGTCTTGATCCAGCAAGGGGAAGGAGAGGTTGAGGAAGACAGCTCCAATGGCAGCACGACGGGCGTGGTGTTGTTGGTGCAGCAAGATTCAGCGAGGGCTTCGTAAGCAAGTACGGAGGAGGAGAGGTGTTGGGGAGGGAGGCTGCGCCTTGGCAGGTGTTCACCCTCCCTCACCCCTCTATTTATAGGGAAGGGCAGGGGCGGCCCCTCTAGATGGGATCTAGAGGGGGCGGCGGCCGTGAGGGGGACTTGCCCCCCAAGCAAGGCGCCCTCTAGGGTTCCCCCAACCCTAGGCGCGTGGGCCCAAAGGGGCGCCCAGCCCTCGAGGCTGGCTCCTGCCTCACAGCAGCCCATGTGGCCCCCCGGAGGTAGCCCCTCCGGTGGACCTCAAACCCTTCCGGTGGCCCGGTACAATACCAATATGCCCCGAAACCTTCCGGTGTCCGTGTATGACAACTTCCCATATATAAATCTTTACCTCCGGACTATTCCGGAACTCCTCGTGACGTCCGGGATCTCATCCGGACTCGAACAACATTCGGTAATCACATACACGTCTTCCTAATAACCCTAGCATCACCGAACCTTAAGTGTGTAGACCCTACGGGTTCGGAGACATCTGAACATGACCGAGACGGCTCTCGTGTCAATAACCAACAGCGGGATCTGGATACCCATGTTGGCTCCCACATGCTCCTTGATGATGTCATCGGATGGACCACGATGTCGAGGATTCAAGCAACCCGTATACTATTCCCTTTGTCGATTGATGCGTTACAAGCCCGAGACTCGATCGTCGGTATCCCAATACCTCGTTCAATCTCGTTATCGGCAAGTCACTTTACTCGTACCGTAATGCATGGTCCCGTGACCAAACACTTGGTCACTTTGAGCTCATTATGATGATGCATTACCGAGTGGGCCCAGAGATACCTCTCCGTGAACCCAGAGATACCCAGTCTCGATCTGTGTCAACCCAATAGACACTTTCGGAGATACCTGTAGTGCACCTTTATAGTCACCCATTTACGTTGTGACGTTTGGTACACCCAAAGCACTCCTACGGTATCCGGGAGTTACACGATCTCATGGTCTAAGGAAGAGATACTTGACATTGAAAAAGCTCTAGCAAAACTAACTACGATCTTGTGCTATGCTTAGGATTGGGTCTTGTCCATCACGTCATTCTCCTAATGACGTGATCCCGTTGTCAATGACATCTGATGTCCATAGTCAGGAAACCATGACTATCTGTTGACCAACGAGCTAGTCAACTAGAGGCTTACTAGGGACGTATTGTGGTCTATGTATTCACAGTGTGTATTACGATTTCCGGATAATACAATTATAGCATGAATAAAAGACAATTATCATGAACAAGGAAATATAATAATAATGCTTTTATTATTGCCTCTAGGGCATATTTCCAACAGTCTCCCACTTGCACTAGAGTCAATAATCTAGTTACATTGTGATGAATCGAACACCCATAGAGTTCGATGTTGATCATGTTTTGCTTTCGAGAGAGGTTTAGTCAATGGATCTCGCGACATTCAGATCCGTATGTACTTTGCAAATATCTATGTCTCCATCTTGAACATTTTCACGGATGGAGTTGAAACGACGCTTGATGTGCTCGGTCTTCTTGTGAAACACAGGCTCCTTGGCAAGGGCAATAGCTCCGGTGTTGTCACAAAAGAGTTTGATCGGCCCCGACGCATTGGGTATGACTCCTAGGTCGGTGATGAACTCCTTCACCCAAATTGCTTCATCGCTGCCTCCGAGGCTGCCATGTACTCCGCTTCACATGTAGATCCCGCCACGGCGCTCTGCTTGCAGCTGCACCAGCTTTGCTCCACCATTCAACATATACACGTATCCGGTTTGTGACTTAGAGTCATCCGGATGCGTGTCGAAGCTAGCATCGACGTAACCCTTTCTGACGAGCTCTTCGTCACCTCCATAAACGAGAAACATGTCCTTTGTCCTTTTCAGGTACTTTAGGATATTCTTGACCGCTGTCCGGTGTTCCTTGCGGGATTACTTTGGTACCTTCCTACCAAACTTACGGCAAGGTTTACATCAGTCTGGTACACAGCATGGCATACATAATAGATCCTATGGCTGAAGCATAGGGGATGACACTCATCTCTTCTTTATCTTTTGCCGTGGTCGGGCATTGAGCCGAGCTCAATCTCACACCTTGCAATACAGGCAAGAACCTCTTCTTGGACTGATCCATTTTGAACTTCTTCAAAATCTTATCAAGGTATGTGCTTTGTGAAAGACCTATGAGGCGTCTCGATCTATCTCTATAGATCTTGATGCCTAATATATAAGCAGCTTCTCCAAGGTCCTTCATTGAAAAACACTTATTCAAGTAGGCCTTAATGATGTCCAAGAATTCTATATCATTTCCCATCAAAAGTATGTCATCTACATATAATATTAGAAATGCTCTGAGCTCCCACTCACTTTCTTGTAAACGCAGGCTTCTCCATAAGTCTCAAGATAAACCCAAACGCTTTGATCATCTCATCAAAGCGAATGTTCTAACTCCGAGATGCTTGCACCAGCCCATAAATGGATCATTTGGAGCCTGCATACTTTGTTAGCATTCTTAGGATCGACAAAACCTTCCGGCTGCATCATATACAGCTCTTCCTTAAGATAACCATTAAGGAACGCTGTTTTGACGTCCATCTGCCATATCTCATAATCATAGTATGCGACAATTGCTAACATGATTCGGACGGACTTAAGCTTCGCTACGGGAGAGAAAGTCTCATCGTAGTCAATCCCTTGAACTTGTCGATAACCCTTAGCGACAAGTCGAGCTTTATAGATAGTGACATTACCATCCGCGTCCGTCTTCTTCTTAAAAATCCATTTGTTTTCTATCGCTCACCGATCATCGGGCAAGTCAGTCAAAGTCCATACTTTGTTTTCATACATGGATTCTATCTCGGATTTCATGGCTTCTAGCCATTTGTTGGAATCTGGGCCCGCCATCGCTTCTTCATAGTTCGAAGGTTCACCGTTGTCTAACAACATGATTTCCGTGACAAGGTTGCCGTACCACTGCAGTGCGGAACGTGTCCTTGTGGACCTAAGTTCGTTCAAGAGCAACTTGATCCGAAGTACCTTGATTATCATCATTATATTCCTCTTACATTGGTGTAGGCATCACAGAACATTTTCTGAGCTGCACTACTTTCCCGTTCAAGAGGTAGTCCTTCATCGAGTTCTACTTTCCTCCCACTTACTTCTTTCGAGAGAAACTCTTTTTCCAGAAAGGATCCGTTCTTGGCAACAAAGAGTTTTCCCTCGTATCTTAAGTAGAAGGTATACCCAATGGTTTCTTTAGGGTATCCTATGAAGACGCATTTTTCCGACTTGGGTTCGAGCTTTTCATGTTGAAGTTTCTTGACATAAGCATCGCATCCCCAAACTTTTAGAAACGACAGCTTAGGTTTCTTCCCAAACCATAATTCATATGGTGTCGTCTCAACGGATTTAGACGGTGCCCTATTTAAAGTGAATGTAGCTGTCTCTAGAGCGTATCCCCAAAATGATAGAGGTAAATCGTTAAGAGACATCATAGATCGCACCATATCCAATAGACTGCGATTACGACGTTCGGACACACCGTTACGCTGAGGTGTTCGGTAGCGTGAGTTGTGAAACGATTCCACATTTTCTTAAGTGTGTACCAAATTCGTGACTTAAATATTGTCCTCCATGATCTGATCGTAAGAACTTTATTTTTCGGTCACGTTGATTCTCTACCTCATTCTGAAATTCCTAGAACTTTTCAAAGGTCTCAGACTTGTGTTTCATTAAGTAGACATACCCATATCTACTCAAGTCATCAGTGAGAGTGAGAACATAACGATATCCTCCATGAGCCTCAACACTCATTGGACCGCACACATCGGTATGTATGATTTCCAACAAGTTGGTTGCTCGCTCCATTGTTCCGGAGAACGGAGTCTTGGTCATCTTGCCCATGAGGCATGGTTCGCATGTGTCAAATGATTCATAATCGAGAGACTCCAAAAGTCCATCAAGATGGAGCTTCTTCATGCGCTTGACACCAATGTGACCAAAGGCGGCGATTACCACAAGTATGTGGGACTATCGTTATCAACTTTACATCTTTTGGTATTCACGCTATGAATATGTGTAACATTACGCTCGAGGTTCATTAAGAATAAACCATTGACCATAGGGGCATGACCATAAAACATATCTCTCATATAAATAGAACAACCATTATTCTCGGATTTAAGTGAGTAGCCATCTCGTATCAAACGAGATCCAGATACAATGTTCATGCTCAAACTTGGCACCAAATAACAATTATTAAGGTTTAAAACTAATCCCGTAGGTAAATGTAGAGGTAGCGTGCCGACGGCGATCACATCGACTCTGGAACCATTCCCGACGCGCATCGTCACCTCGTCCTTCGCCAGTCTCCGCTTATTCCGCAGCTCCTGCCGTGAGTTACAAATACGAGCAACGACGCCGGTATCAAATATCCTGGAGTTACTACGAGTACTGGTAAGGTACACATCAATTACATGTATATCAAATATACCTTTGGTGTTGCCGGCCTTCTTATCCGCTAAGTATTTGGGGCAGTTCTGCTTCAAAGGACCCTTCCCTTGCAATAAAAACACTCGGTCTCGTGCTTGGGTCCATTCTTTGACTTCTTCCCCAAGAATCGGCTTACCCGCGGCAACATCTTTGCCGTCCTTCTTGAAGTTCTTCTTACCCTTGCCCTTCTTGAACTTAGTGGTTTTATTGACCATCAACACTTGATGTTCTTTCTTGATTTCAACCTCTGCTGACTTCAGCATTGAGAATACTCCAGGAATGGTCTTCACCATCCCCTGCATATTGTAGTTCATCACAAAGCTCTTGTAGCTGGTGGGAGCGACTGAAGGATTCTGTCAATGACCGCCTCATCCGGGAGGTTAATGTCCAGCTGGGACAAAGCGGTTGTGCAATCTAGACATTTTGAGTATGTGCTCACCGATGTAACTATTTTCCTCCATCTTACAACTATAGAACTTGTCGGAGACTTCATATCTCTCGACCGGGCATGAGCTTGGAAAACTAGTTTCAGCTCCTCGAACATCTCATATGCTCCGTGTTGCTCAAAACACTTTTGGAGCCCCGGTTCTAAGTCAGTAAAGCATGCCGCACCGAGCGAGGGAGTAATCATCAAGACGAGACTGCCAAGCATTCATAATGTCTTGGTTCTCTGGGACGGAGGCGTCACCTAGCGGTCCTTCTAGGACATATTGTTTCTGGCAGCTATGAGGATGATCCTCGGGTTAGGACCCGATCCGTATAGTTGCTGCCATCATCTTTCAGCTTGGTTTTCTCTAGGAGCAGCGTTGAAGTTCATGTTGACATGAGCGTTGGCCATTTGATCTACAAGACATATTATGCAAAAAGTTTTAGACCAAGTTCATGATAATTAAGTTCATCTAATCAAATTATTTTAATGAACTCCCACTCAGATTAGACATCCCTCTAGTCATCTAAGTGTTACACGATCCGAGTCGACTAGGTCGTGTCCGATCATCATGTGAGACGGACTAGTCATCGTCGGTGAACATTCTCATGTTGATTGTATCTTCCATACGACTCGTGTTCGACCTTTCGGTCTCCGTGTTCCGAGGCCATGTCTGTACATGCTAGGCTCGTCAAGTTAACCCTAAGTGTTTTGCATGTGTAAAACTGTCTTACACCCGTTGTATGTGAGCGTAAGGACCTATCACACCCGATCATCACGTGGTGCTTGAAACGACGAACTTTAGCAACGGTGCAGTTGAGGGAGAACACTTCTTGAATTTTTTTTGTAAGGGATCATCTTATTTACTACCGTCGTTCTAAGTAAACAAGATGCATAAACATAATAAACATCACATGCAATTATATGATAGTGACATGATATGGCCAATATCATATAGCTCCTTCGATCTCCATCTTCGGGGCTCCATGATCATCTTCGTCACCGGCATGACACCATGATCTCCATCATCGTGTCTTCATGAAGTTGTCACGCCAACGACTACTTCTACTTCTATGGCTAACATGTTTAGCAATAAAGTAAAGTAATTTACATGGCGTTCTTTAATGACACGCAGGTCATACAAAAATAAAGACAACTCCTATGGCTCCTGCCGGTTGTCATACTCATCGACATGCAAGTCATGATTCCTATTACAAGAACATGATCTCATACATCACAATATGTCATTCACCATTCATCACAACTTGGCCATATCACATCACATGACAATTGCTGCAAAAACAAGTTAGACGTCCTCTAATTGTTGTTGCATCTTTTACGTGGCTGCAATTGGGTTCTAGCAAGAACGTTTTCTTACCTACGAATAACCACAACGTGATCTTGTCAACTTCTATTTACCCTTCATAAGGACCCTTTTCATCGAATCCACTTCAACTAAAGTGGGAGAGACAGACACCCGCCAGCCACCTTATGCAACTAGTGCATGTTAGTCGGTGGAACGGGTCTCACGTAAGCGTCGTGTAAGGTTGGTCCGGCCGCTTCATCCCACAATACCGCTGAAGCAAGATTAGACTAGTAGCGGCAAGCAAGTTGACAAGATCTACGCCCACAACAAAATTGTGTTCTACTCGGGCAATAGAGAACTACGCATAGACCTAGCTCATGATGCCACTGTTGTGGAACGTTGCAGAAAATTAAAAAATTTCCTACGGTTTCACCAAGGTCCATCTATGAGTTCATCTAAGCAACGAGTCAAGGGAGTGAGTTTGCATCTACACACCACTTGTAGATCGAGTGCGGAAGCGTTCAAGGGGATGGTGATGATGGAGTCGTACTCGCCGTGATTCAGATCACCGATGACCAAGTGCTGAACGGACAGCACCTCCGCGTTCAACACACGTATGGTACGGTCGACGTCTCCTCCGTCTTGATCCAGCAAGGAGGAAGGAGAGGTTGAGGAAGATAGCTCCAACGGCAGCACGACGGCGTGGTGTTGTTGGTGCAGCAGTATTCCGACAGGGCTTCGCCAAGCACGTACGGAGGAGGAGAGGTGTTGGGGAGGGGAGGGGCTGCGCCTTGGCTTGGGTGTTCACCCCTCCCCTCACCCCTCTATTTATAGGGGAAGGGCCAAGGGGGGCCGGCCTCTCTAGATGGGATCTAGAGGGGGGGCGGCGGCCAGGGAGGGGGGACTTGCCCCCCCAATAAAGGGGGGCGCCCCCTCTAGGGTTCCCCCCCCCCAACCCTAGGCGCATGGGCCCAAAGGGGAGGCGCGCCCAGCCCTCCAGGGGCTGGCTCCTGCCCCACGCAGCCCATGTGGCCCCCCGGGAGGGGTGGCCCCTCCCGGTGGACCCCCAGAACCCTTCGGGTGGCCCTAGTACAGTACCGATATGCCCCCGAAACCTTCCGGTCTCCGTATGACAACTTCCCATATATAAATCTTTACCTCTGGACTATTCCGGAACTCCTCGTGACGTCCGGGATCTCATTCGGGACTCCGAACAACATTCGGTAATCACATACAAGTCTTCCTAATAACCCTAGCGTCACCGAACCTTAAGTGTGTAGACCCTACGGGTTCGGGAGACATGCAGACATGACCGAGACGGCTCTCGGGTCAATAACCAATAGCGGGATCTGAATACCCATGTTGGCTCCCACATGCTCCTCGATGATGTCGTTGGATGAACCACGATGTCGAGGATTCAAGCAACCCCGTATACTATTCCCTTTGTCAATCGGTACGTTACAAGCCCGAGACTCGATCGTCGGTATCCCAATACCTCGTTCAATCTTGTTACCGGCAAGTCAATTTACTCGTACCGTAATGCATGGTCCCGTGACCAAACACTTGGTCACTTTGAGCTCATTATGATGATGCATTACCGAGTGGGCCCAGAGATACCTCTCCGTCATGCAGTGACAAATCCGATCTCGATCCATGTCAACCCAATAGACACTTTCGGAGATACATGTAATGCACCTTTATAGTCACCCAGTTACGTTATGACGTTTGGTACACCCAAAGCACTCCCTACGGTATCCGGAGTTACACGATCTCATGGTCTAAGGAAGAGATACTTGACATTGAAAAATCTCTAGCAAAAGCGAACTACACGATCTTGTGCTATGCTTAGGATTGGGTCTTGTCCATCACGTCATTCTCCTAATGACGTGATCCTGTTGTCAATGACATCGATGTCCATAGTCGAAAACCATGACTATCTGTTGACCAACGAGCTAGTCAACTAGAGGCTTACTAGGGACGTATTGTGGTCTATGTATTCACACGTGTATTACGATTTCCGGATAATAAAATTATAGCATGAATAAAAGACAATTATCATGAACAAGGAAATATAATAATAATGCTTTTATTATTGCCTCTAGGGCATATTTCCAACATTATATGCATGATTATTTATAGCCTTGTATTTCTTCTTCGAATCTTTGATTTAGTTAGGCCAACTAGATCGATTTTTCGTGCCATGGGAAGAGGTGCTTTGTGATGGGTTCGATCTTGCGGTGTTCTTTCCCAGTGACAGAAGGGGCAGCAAGACACACATGTATTATTGCTATTAAGGATAACAAGATGGGGGCTATTCCAACATGAATATATCTCATCTACATCATGTCATCTTTCTTATTGCATTACTCCGTTTCTCCATGAACTTAATACACTAGATGCTTGCTGGATAGCGGTCGATGTGTGGAGTAATAGTAGTAGATGCAGGCAGGAGCCAGTCTACTAATCTTGGATGTGATGGCTATATATTTATCATTGCATTGGATATCGTCATAATTATTCGATCTTCTATCAATTGCCCAACAGTAATTTCTTTACCCACCGTGTGGTATTTTCTCAAGAGAAGCCACTAGTGAAATCTACGGCCCCTGGGTCTATTCTTTGTCATATTTGCTTTGAGATCTATTTTTATTCGGTTTTATCTTCAGATCTATTATTCCAAAAAACCAAAAATACCTTGCTGCACTTTTTTATTACTTATTTTATTTTGTGTTTTATCGAGAGCTATTTATCCAATCTACCACAAATTTATCTATCTTTTTACCGTGGAGGGATTGACAACCCCTCTTACGCTCGGGTTGCAAGTATTTGTTCTTTGTGTGCAGGTACCATTCAGTGTTGCTTGGTTCTCCTACTGGATTGATACCTTGGTTTCACAACTGAGGGAAATACCAACCGCAGTTGTACTGCATCACCCATTCCTCTTTGGGGAAATACCGACGTAGTTCAAGCGACATCACCGCCCGCAGGAGAACCTGCATCTCCGGGATCAGGTCCTGGCTTGGCATCGGGGGCTGTGACCACAGGGCGGCTATATCGCAAACTCCGTGATGACCTCCAAGTGCACAGGGCTATTGTAGCACTTTGTGATAAGTGAAGTGTCAAAGCCACAAGGAGCAAATAGGAAGGAATTACAAACCCCGCAACTACGCTATCCCTTACACAGTTAAGTATGCACGCAAACCGTAGTTTGGAAATGACCTACTTTAATAAGTTGCTAGGAACTCAAATAAAAGGGATAGTGTTTACTAAACTACAAATAAGAAATAAATGACAGAAAATTAAAGAGACTAAACTAGGTGAAGCGCTCCTTGAGTAGTAAAGGTTCTCGAGGGAATCAGAGTCATCACCACTTCATAAAATTATTTGCCTTTTTATTTGCCTTCTTTTTCATTTGCGTTTTTCTCATCAGATCTCATGTTTGCTTGTGTTGCCATGAGCCTTCTCTTTGCTTGCTAAAAATCTATTGATATGGATCCTCATCTACTTGCTAATCTTTTCAAAAGATCCAATTATGATGAACCAATTTCTAGTGATTTGAGTGCACTAGATTATCTTTATAAAGTTTTGCTTGAAGTTCGTGAATATGAAAATTGTGATGAAGTGTTAAAAGAAGAAATTTATAATGTGATTCACGATAGCTCGTTGAATTAAAAGCATGATTGCAATGATATTATTACAAATTCTATTAATGAAAATTATGTTAATAATATGCAAAACCCCAAGCTTGGGGATGCTAATTTTGATATGTCCACTACTTATTGCAATGATCATGATTGGGGTGATGATGATTCTTATGATCTTAAAATTTTATTTAAGCCTCCTGACAATAATGTTTGCAATAATATTGAAAGTGGGCTTGGGAGATTGTCAACTTTAGGTATTAATGATCCCACTACTTTGGAGAATTATCAATCTTGTGAATTTTTTGACAAAAGTGGGTTTGGAGAGGTCATGACTTTAGTTGATATTAATGCCACTATCTTGGAAGATTGCAAAACTTTTATGCATGAGTGTCGGTGTCAAAACCGGCGGATCTCGGGTAGGGGGTCCCGAACTGTGCGTCTAGGCGGATGATAACAGGAGACAAGGGACACGATGTTTACCCAGCTTCGGGCCCTCTTGATGGAGGTAAAACCCTACGTCCTGCTTGATTGATATTGATATTGTGGATGTTTACAAGAGTGGATCTACCACGAGATCAAGGAGGCTAAACCCTAGAAGCTAGCCTATGGTATGATTGTAAGGGTTGTTGTGATTGTAGTCCCTACGGACTAAAGCCATCCGGTTTATATAGACACCGGAGAGGGCTAGGGTTACATAGAGTCGGTTACAATGGTAGGAGATCTACATATCCGTATCGCCAAGCTTGCCTTCCACGCCAAGGAAAGTCCCATCCGGACACGGGGTGAAGTCTTCAATCTTGTATCTTCATAGTATTGGAGTCCGGTTGATGATGATAGTTCGGCCGATGATAGTCCGGCTGATGATGGTAGTCCGGCAGTCCGGACACCCCCTAATCCGGGACTCCCTCAGTAGCCCCCGAACCAGGCTTCAATGACGATAAGTCCAGCATGCGTGTAGTCTTCGGCGTTGCAAGGCGGGTTCTCCTTTAAGTTCCATGTACCTGCCGAGCGAAGGTCCGGCTTCCTCATCAATGTTGTGCGTCTCGGCTTCCATGCCCAATAATGGCCTTCTTCCACGCGTCAGGCGAATGTGAAAAGCCAGGTGTCTTTTATGTTTTACCCCCTAGTTGTGCGAACAATCTGCCTATAAGGGAGGCAAGAATCCAGATCCAAATCACCATCTTCCTCTTGCAAATACTCATCGGAGCGCTTTCGACCAAGAATCCATTCCATCATGGACCATCAACGTGGCTCCTCTTCTCGCGCTCCCAGCCCTTTGCCAGGAGATTGGAGGAGATGCTCTGTCTCGCACAACGAAATGGGTGAAGCTCCAAATGGGGGATATCTCCTCCGGCCTTCATGGTTCCGGTTCGAGCCGGGCTTGCCACCTACAAAGGTGGGAAGCAAGCAGAGGCTACCCCTAATCCCAACCTAGGGAGCGGGTATGCTTCGTCCCTATCTCGATAAGGGGCTCGGATTTCTGTACATCCATTCCTCCGCTGGCTCCTGGAGTTCTACGGACTCCAGCTCCATCACCTCACGCCCGCCTCAATCCTGCATATTGCGGGTTACGTAGCTCTTCTTGAGCTTTTCACGGGCATCGAGCCCCACTTCACGCCGTGGAAGAGGTTGTTTTGCCTTGTACCCCGCTCTCACGAGGGGTCCATATATCAAGTGGGCGGCGCCGAAATATGGCGCATTGCCGGGACCGGATATCCATCCGGAACCCCTAAGAAGGCGCCCGAAGACTGGCCTTCAGAATGGTTTTATATAGAAGACGCTCCGCTGCCGGACCCTGTTCGGATCGGCCTCCCGGAGTTCAGCAATGCTCCTCTGAAGAAACGCCTTAGTTGGCGTCCGCGAGCCCCATTTGGAGGAAGACAAGAGCGTCCATTATCCGATGGGCGAATAAGATTATCGCCCATGCCCGTTGACCATGATTGGAGTCATGGCAACATGCATTACACGGGGTGCAGCCACTACAATACAGGGCCACCCATGTGGGATTTCAACGGGAGGACGATGCCACCCGTCATGGCATAAAGGCCGGAATCGGCCGAAGATCTGGTGACGATCTTGTCCGGCCTGTATAAGGGGGAGAAGGAGGATTTCCTTCGGACAAACCCGTTAAATGGGTTTTCCATGAACAATCCCCGGCCTTGGGTAAGCGAACACTCAGCGTGTCCGACCTGTGCCTTTCGAAACTTAAGTTTCTTACATTGTGTTCTTCTTTCGACGCAGGAACTGCGCCGGATTGTGGAGGGAATGCTGAGTCCGGCTCCGCAGCCTGAGGATCCAGAGAGATCCCGGGATCCGGCCTCCGAAGAGGATCCGGACATAAAGGTGGAGCTAATCGACGGGGTGTTCCACCAGCTTAGCATGGATAACGTTTCAGTCGCCATCACGGCAGACTATCCCGGACTATATCCGGCTTCCTGTAATTGCGGCGAAGCCCGATACCGTCATTCCTTCCTTGCTTATTTCTGACCACCGTATATGATGGCGCTGTGCAGGAGGCGCCCCTAGAAGCGGCGAGCCAGCGGTGTCGACCAACAAGGGCGATTCGGACCGGTAGGCGGAAGAGGAGGCGCGCGGATCGAAACGTCGCCGCAAAGGTGTAGCTCACCAGTCATTATCTTTAGAGCAACGTTCCTAGGAAGCGTTTTGAGTGCTCATGACTTTTATAGGGAAAAAGCGTCCGCCGGACTGCGGGCATGGACGTTGTCAATCCAACTTCTACCAGCCGGGCTCCCGCACCCGGTCAGGAGGGGGAGGCGAGCGCAAGGCGCGAGCCAGACGTTCCTCCGATGGAGGATGCCGAAAGACTGTCCGCCACCAAGTCTGAGGTGGAGAGTGCCCTGAATCACAGGCGCCACGACAGTATTTCGTGGACGCGTGCTTCTCCCGAGGCGTTGAATGCCTTTAACACGGGGACGCGCACCTTCGTGCTGCTCAAGATAGTTTTACGAGCCACGGAGCGGTATGTAAAAGACATACGGGTAAGAGAATTTGATAGTTATATATGCGATAGCCCACGAGACTTAAAGTAGTTATATTAACTGATTTAAGGATCATATGAAACGAGGATCTTACCGAGAAGAATACCCGACTGTCTCGGGAGTTGCAAGAGTGCAAGGCCCAACTTGAGGCCGCATTTTTTACGGCGCAGAGGAAAGCATAAGGACCTCTCCTGGTAACGCATTATTATAGAAAGATAAGTAGCGTTTGGCCGTTGCGCAATTCTAAAAAGCGACATTGCAGGTGCTGCCGGACAAGATCCGGACAGGCAAGAACTCCAGCTTCATCACCTCACGCCCGCCTCAATCCTGCATATTGCGGGTTATGTAGCTCTTTGCGAGCTTTTCCTGGGTGTCGAGCCCCACTTCGCGTTGTGGAAGAGGTTGTTCTGCCTTGTACCCCGCTCTCACGAGGGGTCCATATATCAAGTGGGCGGCGCCGAAATATGGCGCATTGCCGACCGGATATCCATCGGAACCCCTAAGAAGGCGCCCAAAGACTGGCCTTCAGAATGGTTTTATATAGAAGACGCTCCGCTGTCGGGCCCTGTTCGGATCGGCCTCCCGGAGTTCAGCAATGCTCCTCTAAAGAAACGCCTTAGTTGGCGTCCATGAGCCCCATCTGGAGGAAGACAAGAGCGTCCATTATTTGATGGGCGAATAAGGTTCTTGGCCCATGCCGGGTTGACCATGATTGGAATCATGGCAACATGCATTACGCTGGGGTGCAGCCACTACAATACTGAGGCCACCCCATGTGGAATTTCAACGGGAGGGCGATGCCACCCGTCATGGCTGCAAAGGGCGAATTCGGCCGAAGATCTGGTGACGATCTTGTCCGACCTGTATAAGGGGGAGAAGGAGGATTTCCTTCGGAAGAACCCGTTAAATGGGTTTTCCATGAATAATCCCCGGCCTTGGGTAAGCGAACACTCAGCATGTCCGACCCGTGCCTTTTGAAACTTGAGTTTCTTATAATGTGTTCTTCTTTCGACGCAGGAACTGCCGGACGATGGAGGGCATGCTAAGTCCGGCTCCGCAGCCCGAGGATCCAGAGATCCGGGATCCGGCCTCCGAAGAGGATCCGGACATAAAGGTGGAGCTAATCGACGGGGTGTTCCACCAGCTCAGCATGGACAATGCTTTAGTCGCCATCACGGCCGACTATCCCGGACTTTATCCGGCTTCCCAGGTGATTGCGGCCGAAGCCCTGACACCGTCATTCCTTCCTTGCTTATTTCTGACCATCGTATATGATGGCATCAGGTGAAGCGCCCTAGGCGATAAGCCGAGCTCAGCGGTGGCTGACCAACAAGGGCGATTCGGACCAAGAGGCGGAAGAGGAGCGGCGCGACTGAAACGCGTCGCCGCAAAGGTGTAGCTCACAATTCAGTATTTAGAGCAACGTTCCTAGGAAGCGTTTGAGTGCTCATGACTTTTATAGGGAAAAAGCGTCCGCCGGACTGCGGGCATGGAAGTTGTCAATCCAACCTCTACCGGTAGGGCTCCCTTTTTGGTCGAGGGGGAGGCGAGCGCAAGGCGCGAGCCGGACGTTCCTCCGACGGAGGATGCCGACAGACTGTCCGCCACCAAGTCTGAGGTGGAGAGTGCCCTGAATCACAAGCGCCGCCGGACAGTATTTCGTGACGCGTGCTTCTCCCCAGAGGCGTTGAATGCCTTTAACACGGGGGACGCGCACCTTCGTGCTGCTCAAGATAGTTTTATCAGAGCCACGGAGCAGTATGTAAAAGACATACGGGTAAAAGAATTTAATAGTTATATATGCCAGTAGCCCCCGAGACTTAAAGTAGTTATATTGAAACTGATTTAAGGATCATATGAAACGTAGGATCTTACCGAGAAGAATACCCAACTGTCTCAGGAGCTGCAAGAGTGCAAGGCCCAACTTGAGGCCGCATTGTCTGGCGCAGGAGGAAACGCAAGGACCTCTCCTGGTAACGCATTATTTTAGAAAGATAAGTAGCGTTTGGCCTTTGCGCAAGTCTAAAAAACGACATTGCAGGTGCTGCCGGACAATATCCGGACAGGAAAGAACTTCTGCGCCAACTAAAGGCCGGCGAGAGGGTGATGCATAAGGTGCAGCATGAAAGGAACAAGCTCCAGGATGCCCATGCCCAGCTTGGAGAAGAGCTGAATGGCGTTCGGGCCGAGCTGTCGGGCTCCGTTAAGGAGAATCAACGGCTTTGTCGCGGCATATATAGTAAGTGCTTGAGCGAACTCCTTTGAAAAGAAGAGTTCGGCGAGGAAGTCAATTTGACAGAATATATCTGTAGGTATGCTCACAGGTCGCCCTGCGGAGGAGATGCCCGTAACAATGGGTGATCAACTTCCCGAATTGTTGCAACTGATCGAACGAGTTCGGCAGGCTATGAGCGGCGTCATCCAGGCGTTATGGCCAGCCTTCTCCGTACCCGAGGGTCTTGGGGAGCTTGCGGAGAAGCTGCGAAGTCTTGGCGGCGCTTCCATGTATGGAAGATTTCGACTGCCGCCAAGGTGCCGAGGAGGCCTGGGCCATGGTAAAGACGCGGTACAAGAAGGCGGATCCCAACCACATGTCCGAAGTCGGACTGTGGGGCCCGATGGGAAGGAGATCCTGTGAGTTTAGTATCTGACCAAGTGGAGTTGGCATAAAATTTTCCCAACAGGACTGTAAATTAGACAACCTGTTAGGCAGGATTGAGGAAGAATACAATCGGTCGATTTGACAATGTATTATAAAATGACATACTGAAATGCCTTCTAGCCGGATTGTAGATCGTTTGTCTTTGCCGACCTTTTCGCTCGACCTCGGGACCCTATAGTCCGGAGTGTGTCCGAATACCTTCTCGGTTATGAAACAACCGGGTATGCATGGAGACCAGGCGTAGGGGTCATCGGTGCTTTATCAGACAAGTGCCCAACTAGTTATGTTATATTACATGGTTAGTAAGAAACATCTTCCAAGGAGAATAGTTCCGTTAAGGGTTCCTTTCCACTGGGGGTGGCATGCCCTAAAGTGCATGTCCGGACTGCGAAAAAAGCAGAAAAACATCTGGGGGCAGATAAATAAGTGGATAAAAAATCATCTTTTAAGTCACCGACCGAATATTCCCTTAAGAACGCTAGCTTTCGGCTTCACCCAGTCTGAGGTACACATCCGGCTGACCGGCGATAACAATCGCAGAGGTGCTCCCTTTACCTCCTAGCCGAACAATCGGGAACGTAGGGGTAAGCACAGGAGCTAGGCAACCCAGCTTGGCCAAAACTTAAGTCATATCGATGCATATAATGGTGAATAAAAGGTACATGTGGAGGCTTGACACATGTGCTGGGCATGAAGCCCGTATAATTAAGCTTCTGGTAAAGAAGCCCCTGTGTATGATGAGTCTGGGTAGCACATCGATTCTTGTAGTGAAGCCCTTTAAGGCTTGGATGAATAGGGTTGAGGAGAAAAGATAAACAAAAAGGCAGCTGAAGTAAAAAAAAAAAAAATTGGGCCGGGGAAAGGGACGAACTCTTAGTCGGCGCTAGGCATAGAATCATCCGAGGCAGGCTGCGTTCCATGGGTTCGGCTCGAGTCGGTTATCCGATGCATTTAAATGAGCAGATGCGCTCCGCCGGTCAGGACTTGATCGATGATGAAGGGGCCTTCCCATTTGGGCTTGAGCTTGTCCTTTTTTTTGTCCGGCAGGCGTAGAACCAGTTCGCCAACGTTGTAAGTCTTGGCTCGTACTTCTCTGCTTTGATATCTTCGAGCCTGCTGTTGATAGAATCCGGAACGAGCCTTGGCGACGTCGCGCTCTTCCTCCAATGTGTCCAAGCCGTCCTGCCGATCCAACTCGGCTTCTCTTTCTTCGTACATGCGCTTTTCGAGGTGAGTCATGAATGATGTTGCAGGCAAAACTGCTTCTGCGCCGTATACCATAAAAATGGTGTGAATCCGGTGAATGCGGTTAGGCGTTGTCCGCAACCCCCGTAGTCTGGTCGAGCTCCTCTACCCGGCGTGTCGATTTCGTAAGGGACCGCACTGATGCGGGTTTGATGCCGCTCATTATTAGACCATTTGCTCGTTCCACTTGACCGTTGGTTTGAGATGATAAATTGAAGCGTAATCGAGCTTGATGCCCATATTTTTGCACCATGATTTAACCTCATCGGCGGTGAAGTTCGTGCCGTTATCGGTGATGATGCTGTGGGGGACACCATAACGGTGTACTACCGGATATAAAGTCTATCACTGGTCCGGACTCTGCCGTTTTAAGCGGCTTGGCCTCTATCCATTTGGTGAATTTATCCACCATGACCAATAGGTACCTTTGCTTGTGGGTTCCCCCTTTAAGTGGTCCAACCATGTCAAGCCCCTGCATCATGAGCGGCCAGGTAATGGGTATAGTTTTGAGGGCGGTGGGTGGCATATGGCTCGATTAGCAAAGAGTTGACAACCGACGCATCTTTGGACTAAGTCCTGTGCATCTGCTCGGGCCGTCGGCCAAGAAAATCCTGCGGAATGCCTTTCCTACAAGGGCCCGAGCTGCGGCGTGGTGTCCGCCTAGTCCGGCATGAATTTCAGCCGGGAGGTTCCGCCCTTCCTCTTCGGAGATACACCTTTGAAGGACTCGGTTGTGCTTTTCTTATAAAGTTCTCCCTCATAGACCTTGTAGGCTTTAGATCACCGGACAATGCTGCGGGCCTCATTTTGGTCTTCGGAAGCTCCTGCCTAAGCAAGTAGGCGAGGAATGGATTACATCCACGGGCAATTACTGCCATTATGTCATGGGCGGATGGTGTTATGTCATCGGCTGAAACGCCGGTTGGCACGGCTTGTTCCGGTTTGTTAGTTCCGGACACCTCTTCCCATAATACGGATGGCTTGAAGAGCCGTTCCAGGAAGATATTAGGAGGGACAGCGTCGCGTTTGGCGCCAATGCGTGCCAGTACGTCGGCCGCTTGGTTATTATCCCGGGTGACGTGATGGAATTCAAGTCCTTGAACCGGTGACATTTTGAGGACAGCGTTGCGATATGCTGACATTTTCGGATCTTTGGCGTCAAAGTCTCCGTTTATTTGGGATATTGCGAGGTTTGAATCCCCGCGCTCCTCTAGGCGTTGAATGCCCATGGAGATTGCCATCCGGAGACCATTTAAAAGAGCCTCGTATTCGGCTGCGTTGTTGGAGTCCGTGTACATTATCTGAAGTACGTATTGGACCGTGTCCCCGGTCGGGGACGTCAATACGACGCCAGCCCCCAATCCGGCTAACATTTTGGAGCCGTCGAAGTGCATAATCCAATTGGAGTATGCGCCGTATTCTTTAGGGAGTTCGGCTTCGGTCCATTCAGCGACAAAGTCAGCCAATACTTGTGACTTTATAGCTCGCCGAGGTTTGTAAGATATATCAAATGGTAAGAGCTCAATGGCCCATTTTGCGATCCTGCCCGTCGCATCGTGGTTGTTTATAATGTTGTTAAGTGGTACTTCAGAGGCCACTGTTATCGAACACTCTTGAAATTAGTGTCGGAGCTTCCGGGATGCCATGAACACCGCATATGCTATCTTCTGATAGTGCGGGTAACGGGACTTGCAGGGGGTTAACACAGATGAATACGTAGTATACTGGTTTTTGAAGAGGGAATTTTTGCCCTTCTTTTTCTCGTTCGACGACGAGTACGGCGCTTACAACATGATGTGTAGCTGCGATGTATAACAACATTGGTTCGCCCAGGTTGGGCGCAGCCAGGACCGGATTTGTTGCCAATATGGCCTTTATTTCTTCGAGTTCGGCGGTGGCAGCATCCGTCCACTCGAAGTGTTCGGTGCGCCTAAGGAGGCGATAGAGGGGTAATGCCTTTTCTCCTAGGCGGGAGATAAAGCGGCTTAGAGCCGCCACGCATCCAGTCAATTTTTGTATTTGCTTGAGGTCTTTTGGGGTATCTAGCTGTGACAGAGCTCGGATCTTGGCTCGGTTTGCTTCAATTCCTCTACCGGATACGATGAAGCCCAGCAGTTTTCCGGCTCGGATCTTGGCTGTAAGGTTGTCGAATGTGAGCCTCAAGTCGTCTACTAGAGTTTCGACGTGTTTAGTTTTGACGACTACGTCGTCTACGTATGCCTCTACTGTTTTGCCGATCTGGGTAGCCAGACATGTCTGAATCATCCGCTGATATGTTACGCCGGCGTTTTTAAGTCCAAAGGGCATCGTGTTGAAGCAGAATGGTCCATATGGAGTAATGAATGCAGTTGCGGCTTGATCCGCTTTTGCCATCTTGATTTGATGATAGCCGGAGTATGCGTCCAGGAAGCACAATGAATCGTGCCCTGCAGTGGCATCGATGATTTGGTTGATGCGGGGGAGGGGGAAGGGATCCTTTGGGCAGGCTTTATTTAGGTCTTTGAAATCGACACTGAGGCGCCAGGGTTTGTGCTTCTTTGGTACCATTACGGATTTGCTAGCCAATCCGGATGTTTGATGTCTCCGATGAATCCGGCTTCCAATAGTTTGGCTAGCTCCTCTCCCATTGCCTGTCTTTTGGGTTCGAAAATCGTCGAAGAGCCTGTTTGATGGCTTGAATCCTTTTAGGATGTTTAGGCTGTGCTCGGCCGGTGGCGTGGGATTCTGGCATGTCTCAAGGGTGCCGAGCAAAGATGTCCCGCTTTTCTTGTAGAAATTCTCGTAGTGCAGCGTCTACATCAGGGTTTAATTGTGCCCGATGGAGGCCGTCTTTGCAGGTCCGTTGGGTGGACTTGGAATTTGACTATTTCATCCGCTGCTTTAAAGAGGTGGACTTGGATCTTTTATCAAGTATCACATCGTCCTCGTTCACCGTCTTGGCAAAGATCGCGGTGAGTTCTTCGGCCGCTAGGGCTTCGGATAGTGCCTCGAGGGCTAGTGTGGCTGTCTTATTTTCGGCTCGGAGTGCTATGTTCGGATCACTAGCGAGAGTGATAATTCCGTTGGGACCGGGCATTTTAAGCTTCATGTACCCATAATGGGGTATAGCTTGAAAAATTGTGAATGCCTCTCATCCTAATAAAGCATGATATCCGCTGTTGAATGGAGCCACTTGAAATGTGACCTCCTCGGACTGTAATTGTCCGTGAGCGAACACTACGTCGGCGTGATTTTTCCTATATGCAGCATGCTTCCCGGTGAGGATTATTCCTCTAAAGGTTGTGCTGCTTCGCTCAATGCGGTTCCATCTATTTCCATTTTTCGGAGGGTTTCCTCATAGATGAGGTTTAGTCTGCTGCCGCCATCCATGAGTACCTTAGTAAGGCGAAAGTCGTCTACTATCATTTGAGGACCAATGCGTGGTGCCCGGGCAGTTCGAATTTAGGTTAAATCCTTTGGCATTGAAGGTAATAGCCGTGTCGCTCCATGGATTTATTGTTGCTACTTGGTAGACTTCGGCAAGGTCGCGGAGTTGTCATTTTCGCATGTTATTGGATGCGAAAGTCTCGAAGACTGTTAACACCGTACTGGTGTTGCTGGGCTGGGATTCTGAAGCTAGAAGCTCTTCGCCACTTTTGGCCACCTAGTAGTATCCAACATGCTCGAAGGCTATGAGTTGGAGTGGCGCCCTCTGTGCTATGAATTTTGTAGGGTCCGTTTAGCCAGCCCTCCAGTACGGTTCCGTACCCTTTAGGGGGTTTTGGTTTTTTGGTATTCAGCCCAGGTGCTTGATAATGATGCACCCTTTGGTTCCGGACTAGGGACGTATTCGGGACCGGATTATCCCAAAATTTACTTTCGGTTTTCTAGGCGCTCTCCATCGCACAGTACTTTTGTACGATGGTCTCCAAGTCAGCAAAGCGTGTAATGTCGCGGCGGCTTATGGCGTTTAGGATTCCCTTGTCCGTGCAATTATTGCGTAAGGCGAGATTGCGTTTTCCTCTCGGCAGTCCTTTATCCTGTCCATAACCAGGAGGAATCTGGCCCAGTAGTGATGTACTGTCTCGGCGGGCTCTTGCCGAATTAGAGTTAGATCGCATATGTCTAGGCGGGTGGGTGGAACTAAGTTCGGAACCCTACCCATCTCAAGGCTCGAAGGCCGAGAAGTTTCCAATTTTGGAAGCTTGGATTTCTGGACGTTGTCCAACGAGTATGGTCCGATGCCTGACTTTAAGTTCAGTGTTTGATTGAAGCCCGTCCCTCCGCTGAATCCGGCATGGGGGTTCGGGATCCGGACATGACTAGTTTTCAATACGTGAGAAGGTCGCCGCATTGTTCCTCTACCACCGCAACGTGGTGGGTGACCTGGAGAGTTAATTTCTCTCGGATCGGTTTTAAGCCCAATCGATCAGAGATCAGTAGCGACTCCCAGGGCGGCGATGCGATCCAAGAGCTCGTTTACGGATGAGAGCTCTATTGGATCCAGCCGCTCGGCGCATTCCGAGCTGACGTGAAAATTGCTTTTGACGACTTGAGAGGTCGTTGTCGAAGCGATGGCCGGACAGGCGGTCATAAGAAAACCACCTAGCCGGATAGTTTGGCCAGCGGCCAAGGCTCCTTTGGCGAAAATACCGTCCTTGAAGACGGGAGGAGGCATCCTTCCTATTGGTGGCGGCACAGAGGAACTCTCAATGAAAGCACCAATGTCGGTGTCAAAACCGGCGGATCTCGGGTAGGGGGTCCCGAACTGTGCGTCTAGGCGGATGATAACAGGAGACAAGGGACACGATGTTTACCCAGGTTCGGGCCCTCTTGATGGAGGTAAAACCCTACGTCACGCTTGATTGATATTGATATTGTGGATGTTTACAAGAGTGGATCTACCATGAGATCAAGGAGGCTAAACCCTAGAAGCTAGCCTATGGTATGATTGTAAGGGTTGTTGTGATTGTAGTCCTATGGACTAAAGCCATCCGGTTTATATAGACACCGGAGAGGGCTAGGGTTACATAGAGTCGGTTACAATGGTAGGAGATCTACATATCCGTATCGCCAAGCCTTCCTTCCACGCCAAGGAAAGTCCCATCCGGACGCGGGGTGAAGTCTTCAATCTTGTATCTTCATAGTCTTGGAGTCCGGTTGATGATGATAGTTCGGCCGATGATAGTCCGGCCGATGATGGTAGTCCGGCAGTCCGGACACCCTCTAATCCGGGACTCCCTCAATGAGGATCATGAAGAGAAAATTTTATGTGATGGCTATGTTGTTGAATTTGAATATGATCCTACATGTAATTATTATGAGAGAGGAAAATATGGTTGTAGGAATTTTCATGTTACTAAATTACCTCTCTTATGTTGAGATTGTTATTTTTTTCTTTCTTATTCCTTGCACATGCTAAAGATTTCTTACCTTAATAATTTATTTGCTTATAAAATGCCTATGCATAGAATATATGTTAGACTTAAATGTGTTTGTCACATGATTTACGATGCTCTCTTTGTGCTTCAATTATTATCTTTCTTGTGAGCGTCAATAAAATTCCAAGCCTATCTTAACGGCAATAAAGAAAGAGCTTGTTGGGAGGCAACCCAATGAATAAAATTTATTTTTGACATTTTTTTTTGTTTTTGAGTGTTTGCACAATCATGCTATTGTTTTGATTGTGTTTTTTCTGTTTTAATTAGTGCTTGTGCCAAGTAAAGCCTTTGGGATCATGTTGGGTGATAGTTGATTTGATCTTGTTGAAAAACAGAAACTTTTGCGTCCAGTAACCGTAAAATCACATAAGCAAGATAAAATTCTTATTTTTTACACAAGATTGATATACAAATTTCCCATGTTGTCCTAAGTTTGCAGAACTTTTGGAGTAACAGAATTACGGACAAAGTCCAGATTACTACAGACTGTTCTATTTTTTGACAGATTCTATTTTCGTTGCATTGTGTGCTTATTTTGATGAATCTATGGATTGTATCGGTGGGTTTAAGACATGGTAAAGTTGAAATACAGTAGGTATAATGTAATAATAAAATATGAATGGGTTTGCAATAGTACTTACATTGGTGATTTGCTTTCGAATACTAACGGATCTCACGAAGGTTTTGTTAAGTTTTGTGTGATTGAAGTTTTCAAGTTTTGGGTGAGATCATGATGGATGAAGGAATAAGGAGTGAAAAGAGCCTAAGCTTGGGGATGCCCCATGGCACCCCAAGTTAATATTCAAGGAGAACCAAGCAAGTAAGCTTGGGGATGCCCCGGAAGGAATCCCCTCTTTATTCTAATGACCATCGGTATTTTACTTGGAGCTATATTTTTATTCATCACATATCATGAGTTTTGCTTGGAGCGTCTTGTATTATATGAGTCTTTGCTTGTTTTGCTTTTAGTTTGTCACAAGTATCCTTGTTGGACACACCTATTTGAGAGATCCAAATCATGCTATGATTTGTTAGAATTGTCTATATGCTTCACTGAATTTTTTTGAGATATGGAATAGCTCTAGTGCTTCACTTATATCTTTTTGAGCACAATGTGCTTTAATATTTCTAAAGAAATGCTCTCATTCTTGACATAGATTAATTTGAGAGTTAGTAAGTTTTTGAAGAAATTCTCTCATGCTTCACTTATATTATTTTAAGAGACGGGAAATTTTATGCTCATGTTCTTCACTTCAATTTGTTTGAGCTACTCAAAAGCAATTGCAATATATGAAACTAGTCCCAAAGTGATAGATATGCAAGAGGGATATAATAAAAACTTTCATGAAGATCATTGGACAAAATAAACTTGATTCTTTGTAATAGTTTTGAGATATGATGATAGTGATATGTGAGTCATGTTGGTGAGTAATTATGCTTTAGCAAGAATATTGGTGTTAAGGTTTGTGATTATGCAATGAAATTACATCCTACTTGTGGTGCATTATTCGGTGTTAGTTATGCTTAATGCTCGCTTATGTGATTTTTAGTTTCTTGGTTGGTTGCTTCTCAATCTTTTTGCTAGCCTCCACTTGTACTAAGTAGAAATACTACTTGTGCATCCAAAATCTTTAAACCCTGTTTGGCCATATGAGTCCAGCATACCTACCTATATGCGGTATTTCTGTGTCGTTCTAAGCAAATTTGTATGTGCCATCTCTAATTTTCAAAATGAATCTCCTTTTTGTGTACTCGTACCGCTCATGAAGCGGCAGGGGGAGGCCAATATTTTCCATGCTAGATGTGTTATTCTCAAGATGAGTGTTTATTCACTTGTCATTGCACACGAGTGCGGCGGTAATAGGGATGCCCAGTCCCGAAATTAAAAAGAAATTTACTTTATGTTGTCAAATAATAAAATATGTGGAATGTGTTGGTATAGAAGGAACCCGTGGATACGGCTAGCCATGGGATTGTGAAAGAATGGTGGAAAAAGGAATGAACTTTATTTTCTGTTTGGGAACCGCCTATGATATATCTAGCATGGAAAGTGTTGGGAATTACTCGGTCGGTTTCATTGACGGGAAAAGTATGCCTCTCAAAAAAAATTATCTCTCAATTTAAGTTTTGAGCTCCGACACCTCTACAAATTCCTACTTCCCTCTGCGAAGGGCCTATCTACTTACTTTATGCAATTTTTATTTTTATTTGAGTCTCCATCTTCTCTTATAAAGCACCAACTAAGGGGCACTATGATTGTACTTGAGCATTGGATATAGCTAATATGCGAGTGTGTTTTATGAATGGATCAATGATTGAGCATGATGGGCTAGGGATAACTTTCTTTAGTGTTCATATTTTGAAATACATGCTTGCTTGTTGATATGCTTGAGTATTGAAATCTCCATGTCAAAACTAGACTATTGCTTTGAACCATATAAAAGTCCAAATGTCCATGCTACAAAAGAAAAGAATATGTGATGAACATGTTAGGCAACATTCCACATCAAAATTCTGTTTTTATCATTTACCTACATGAGGACGAGTAGGAATTAAGCTTGGGGATGCTGATGCGTCTCCAACCTATCTATAATGTTTGCTTGTTCCATGATGTTATATTATCATTCTTGGATGTTTTACAATCATTTTATAGCAACTTTATATCATTTTTGGGACTAATCTATTAACATAGTGCCCAAAGCCAGTTGTTGTTTTTTGCTTGTTTTTTGCTTCGCAGAATATCTGTTGGTGCAATATCTGCCTACCCTGTGTTTTGGAGATTGTTGATAGAACCACGTATGGAATGATTTGTTTGCTAGTGCATACAAAGAGAAAAAGTCCATACACAACCGAAGAGAATGCTGTCTCCGGTGCTGAGTTCAAGGAACTTCACCGAAGCATATCTACGCTGAAGAGAGGAAGGAGCTATGTGTGTTTAAGTCATATAGTAAAGAAGATTGATGTGAAGAAATCGACCCCTCGATAATTTACTGCTGAAGCAAAGCATTTTTATTCGGTACTGGCGTCTGAAGAAATTGACTGCAGCGATGGAAGTCAAAGACAAAGTGAAGTCGTAGTATTCATTTCGTTGTTCTTCTTTCATTATTTTGAGTCATAGGACCTCCGTACTATTAAGGGGGGTATAGGTTCTCGATGCTTAGATCCACTGTGATGCTTAGCCAAAACATATGAAAGTTGCAAGAGAAATCTCTTTGTGCTCCGAGCTAATACTTGTTAGCAAGAGACTGCGTTCTTCTTCGCTGCAAGAGATTTGTCTCAGACTGAGGAGTTAGCATTACTTGGTCCTCAAGTAATGTTACCGTTGCTCCAAATTCTGGCCGTTGCAAACGTGTCGGTTGGCCATTGGTTGGACCTCGTGCAAAAAATGGTCGTTTCCCATCTGGGAAGGTTGCGACTATAAATAGCCACCCCGCTCCAACGTTGTCCATTGGCTGCTCCGCTTGAGATTTCTGAGAAGATTGATCAACCCCTCTTCGAGTGATTTGAGTTTAAGATCCACCGAGAGAAAGACTAAGAGCCCAAGCACAGACAGTGGTTTAGCATCATAGTAGTTCTGAGTGAGAGTTCTTATTATTACTCTTGAGATTTGCGCACTCTCTAGACGGATAGGTTCCGGATTCGAGTGTTGAAGAGTTGTTGTCTTCACCAAGCCAGATCTTCAGCAACCAAGAGTGATTGTGGTTCGCGAAAGTCAACCGGAGGTTCGGAGATCGCCGACAAGGATCTACGACGAGTGTAATCAACCTGAGTCTGATCAGCTCTGCGTTGAAGGAGAATAGGGTGAAGAGAGTTTATGTTCCGTTTTAAGTCACAACCCCTCCAACCAGACACAGCCCTTGGTAGAAGGGTGAACTGGTCTACCAAATCTCTATGTCGCCATCAAGCACCACTGGTTAAATCTCTCTACTGCATTTCCTTCAGCAGTTTACATTCTTGCTCCGTGCCGATAGATTTCTTGATCATTTTGTTCTGTTGTTGTCATCTTGTGTATTTGTGTTCACCCTGTTTCATTCTCATCACATGTATTCATTCGTTACCATCTTACTCCTCGGCTTCTCTTGTGAGGTCATTCCATGGTATTTCGTTTAGTGTGTACCATGCTATGTCTCATTCTACTACATCTGTTTGCATGTTGCGTTAATCTCATTGTAGTAAAACCTGTGATTTATCAAGCTCGTATTGTTGTCAATGCTTTCATCGATGAATATGCTTCTAATGAAGATGATTGATTTAGTTCATTTCCTTCGATACTCTATTTCGTTGTTGTAATTGCGATTAGATTCATAACTGCAGTTGGATGCTCAAGCAAAAGATATTATCTGTGGAGGTCTATCAAAAGAGATTTTTCTTTGGTTCCAAAGGCTCAATGCTGCAAAGCAAATTTGGGATGCTATCAACAATGCTCATGAAGAATTTGTTGCCAAATCAGATCCTCACACTCAAATGTTTCGTGCTATATGTTCACTGGATTCAGAAACCTTCGTAAAGAAAGTGCCATGGAACTCATTGATTGATTGACAAACATTGTCGAACGACTACATCGGTGAGGAGTAACTGATATCGCTGATAGAGATGTAGCCAACAAGCTTCTGAGCGCACTTGATGAATCATCTGATCCTATTGTAGCTAAAATCAAACAAAGACCTGACTATGAAGAGCTTCACTATGTTGAGGTCATGACACTGTCGTCTATTCATGAAGAAAAGATGGAACAGGCAAGTGCCAATCAAGAATCTTCTTTGGAAAGTAAAGGAGAAATTCTCTCACACTATGTCAGTTCTGAAGAAGAAGAATAAGATGTCGAGAATCAACACACTATCACTAGAGAACTTGAAACGCTCACACAAAGGCTAAGTGGTCTAAAAAGACAAAATCTCTGCCTCACAAATGATGACAAGTGTGACGCACTAGAATCGTCATGAAGAAGATTGCCTCCAAAAGATATGAAGTGTTTCAAGTGCAAGCTATACGGTCATCTCATCGCTGATTGCCCTGGTTGGGAAGGAAAACCTAGCAGCAGATGGAAATATCTTCACTGCAGTGGTTTTACACAAGTAGATCGTCATACTAAGCTCTCGAAGGAAATTACATCTCCATCATCTTATTCAATGAGACCAGTCACTGACGTGAAAGCTAGAGCTACCATTGAATCAAATATGAAGAGGATGTGTCGGCTGAATAGAGCATGTGTTGATCTGTCCTTGGACTCCGCAGAAGAAGCTACTAACACTGAATCAGATGATGAGGAATTCTACAAAAGGGTTGGGAGAAGCAATGCATATGTTTCCATTGAGTCATCGAAGGATTTCAGCAAATCAGATACTGACAATGATACTTCAAGTAATGATGATTCAAGTGATGATGAACGAGTCGCCTTCTATCTCGTGGCAAAATCATCAAAGCATCAGGTATCTGCAAAACACCAAAGATCCATGAACGAGTATTCACCTGAATATATTTCTTATGCCAAGCTGGTCAAGATCACTAAATCCCAACATGATGAACTTGAAATGCTTGAGAGAAATCTCAGGAAAACCGAAGGATTATTGGTCAAAGAGATGGAGAAGAATCAAAAGTTAATCGAAGAGCAAGATGCTTTTTCATCAACTATTGATGATCTTACCAGTCGATATGATTCACTTATAGTTGACTACGAGAGTTTATCAGATGAACTCCTTAACAGGAATCAAGAACTCGTGTCACTAAAAGAATCTCATAATGAGCTGGTGTTAGAAAAAGCTTCTCTCTTTGCCGAGCAATCTGCTCATCTTCCTGTTGATTTTGTACCTCCATGCTTGAAATGCCTAGAATGTAGCAATGCATATTATCATGCTAAAACCTCTAATAATGCTACTGAGAATGTTGCTACTACTGAAACTGGTACTACTAACCCCTCTTCTGAGGATTTTGCTGCTATTCCTGAAGAAAATTGTAGGTTAAAGGGCTTACTTGACACTGGTATGCTAAGAAGCCTAAAAGGGTGTCAAACCGTATGTGATGTGCTCAAGAAGTCCATTTTTCACAAAAGTCCTCAAAAGGAAGGAGTAGGTTTCAAAAAGAAACTCAATGTGGATGGATCCTATTGGACTCCCGAGCAGTATCCTCGAACAACTTGGGTTCGTGAAAAGAGTAAAACTCTCAAACCTAAAACTTTAAATGGTTACCTCTCACCCATTCTTGTTCATACTGACGAGTCTAGTGACTCAAATTACAAAATCTTTAAACAACACGATGGCAAAGTTTTCACTCGATATGTTGGAACTAACTGCGGGTCAGGTGCACACAAGAAGCAAATCTAGGTAAAGAAGTCCACTGTTGAACATCTGTCTATCACTACTAACCTGACTGTGCAGGATAACTCTCGATGAGGAAATGGTTATCATTCTCAGCCTACTCGAGTACTATTCTCGAAGGATTATCATCCTAACCTGTGTTAAAAGGAGTACAGGCATACATCTTCAAATAATTACATACATGCATCTGGAAATAACTTCAATGCCTATTCATATGATTATCATCAAAGTGCACAGGTGCTTCGTATGCCTCACCGAAGGAATACCCACACTCAGTTCAAGAAAATGAGATCCTCACCTCCCACGCAAGTGTGGGTTGTGAAGAAGAACTAATCATCTCATGCAGGAATTTCTCTCAGGGATATCTCATGTTCGTCATAAGCCCTGAGATCAATTATTGTTGGTGCTTATCTTCCTGTGTTTTCATTCAAAGTGTTTGTGCCTTTGTTTGGTTTTGGGTTTTGAGTTAGTCTCTTCTCTGTGTGTAATCAGTTCTTTCTTGTCATAAACATGCAACTTCATCTAAAAGTGATTTCACTCTGACATCCTTGATCGCGAATGAAATCAACTTCAAAGTTTCATCTGTTTTGCCGCTTGTGCTTCCTCAAACCCTTCGGCACTCAGTTCAGTTACCGAGATTTTTGAAGGAAACGGCTGACACATGCCCACGATCTCTCGTTCTTGATCCTGTCCGTTGAATATGGAACGTCCCAGGTTTTTCGGCTGTTGATCTCGGAGGGGGCAGTTTCTCCCTCACGCTATATAAACCCCCTCTCCAGGTTTCTTCTTCCTTAGTTCATTTTCTGTTCGGCCTCAAACCTCCCCTCTCGTTCTCCGCCCGAGCCCGAGCTCGTAGCAGCGTCGACGACGGGCCTCATTGCAACTCCAAATAAGCCCGTCGCCATTTGTCGCGCCGGTCACGGTAACTCCTTCATCCGTATCAGAAGTTGATCTGTATTGCCAAGTTAGGGCATACAGATCTGGAACTAGACCTTTCCCCTTCTGTTCTAGGGAAGTTGATCCCGACACCATTTAAGTTATTTTATCTTATTGCGGTAGATCCTTAGGATTCACTAAGTCATGACTTGTATGGTGTGTAGTAGTTCCTCGTACCAGTTTTTTGGATCTAGGGTTCATTAGGTATACATCGAAAGATTAGAGGAATTGTTACTCTGTCTTAGGGCATATTGCAATTCTCTCGATGATATCTTGCAAAGTGTATGCCATGGATTTCTTGCTGCTTCTCAAAGGCTATCTATTTTGAGTCAAAATGCTTCTTTGCATGTTTGTGACTTCTTTCTATTTTCCTTCAAATCCTTGTTTTTCTCTCAGGAGTGGCCATGGCAAACAATTCGGAAGAGCGTTTGATCCAAGGAAGAAATTTCACAGCAGTCGCGAGTGGCTGATAACGCAAAGGTGGCTGAAAGGAAATCAGCTAAGCCGCCAAAAGTTCCGAAGAAGAAATACGAATCAGAATCTGCTGAACAAGATGATGATATTCCCTCAGTGCACAGTCAACATGAAGACGAGCTAGTCACTGACTCCAAAACCCTATTCTTTGACGGAAATCCCAAGAAGGGTGGTCACGGTAGAGAAAGAAATACTGCGACTGAAATGTCTGGCCCTGAAACTTACAAAACTCCACCTGGAGTAGAAATTTCTCAAGAAAGAAACAACAGGGAGCAGAAGATTCGCCGCCACTGGGTGAAGAAGTGTTTCAACTATGAGAACGTCCGAAGGAAATACCATATTCTGTTTGCATTCACTCCTCCCTAGAATGACTGCATAGCAGAGGGGTGCCTTGGACAGGATGATGAAAAAGTAAGGCCAGCACCGCCTCCCAATACTCATGCTGATTCCTTAAAAACCATTGCTGATTTTCTCAAGGAGGCTGCAAAGAGGGAAAAGGCCAAGGCCAAGTGTGAGGCAAGAGCCGCGAAGAAGAATCAGGTGGAACAACGAAATGTGGAGTTAACTCAACAAGATGTGTAGGAGAAGAAGGAAAGGGCGTCTGCCCGAAAAGAAAAGATGAGGAAGTTTGTTTCTCCTCGAGCGTTGAAGAAGAAGTCTGTTGCCACAAAATCAAGAAAGGTTGCTTCTGCCTCGTCTGATAACTCTTCTGATGACAATGCTGGCGAAGAAATTCCCATGTATGATCAAAGAGCACTACTTGATAAGCCTTACCAAACTCCCTCTCTAGCAAAGGTTTCGCCTCCGTTGAGATCTTCACCAAGGCTTGCTCCCGTCCCATCAGATAAACCTTCGGGTTCTGCTGCCCCAGTGGCAAAAAGAAAGTTGATGACTGGTGAAAAAGTTGCCGGTACTACCAAGAAGGCCAAGAAAGTTGTTCCTGCTTCCACAAAGGAATATGATTTTGATCTTATGTTTGACATCATTGAAGGTGCTTCTTATGATGCAAATCCATCCGAATGGAGCAATATGGTTTTGCCTGATGATGTTACCAAGATGCTAAGAAAGAACTTCTCTGAGCTGAAAGAAATTACCAAAGAACTGAACCAGGCAGTCGAGGACAAGAAACTCCTTGAGCAAATGGGAAAGGATGCAAAATCTAAGTCTGGAAGAAAAGACGTGAAAAAGGGAATTCTTGAAATCACCAAAGCCCTCACTGTCATGAGAAACAAAAAGATTGAGTGGCACTCCAAGCTGAAGATGGATGTTTCTCAGCTTTGTGATCGTTGAAATGATGAGATTAAGCGTCAAGCAGATCTTGCTCCACGAAGAGAAAGAGAAGAGAAACGTCAGAGAGCTCAGGCAAGAGCCAGAAAGCCGAAAGATATCAAGGACCATCGTGTCCAATCTGTAACGACTGAACCACGTGTTGATTCAAGTGTCCCATTGCAACAGATTCCACCATCCCCTCGTTTCGAGGAAGAAATTGAGCAACATACTGTGCCTGCGGTAGTCATCATTCCTACCTCAGCTGCACAAGAATCTGATGTAGTGGACATGTATCTGGTCAATCCTAATGAAGTGTGTATCATGCTTGAGCAAAATGCTCCTGAAGAAAGAGTTGACGAAGAGATTGAGATGGAAAAGGCAGTTTCATCGTCTTTGAAGAAAATTCAAGCCGAACCCTCCGGATCCACCAAGGAGGATGAGAAGGTTGAGGGGGAGCAAGTTGCTTCCCGAGGAAATACCTCCCGGGTCTCCTCATTTGGTGCCCCTACCCAGATGGAGGTTGACCCTGCTCCTAGTTCTTTGGCTTCACAGCTAGAACAGGAAGAGAAGAAATTGGAAGAGCCCATTGCTCCCAAAGAAAAAGAACAAACAGTTGTGCCAGCAGTGTTGCGCAGCAGATTGAAGGAGAACAAGTTGTGACTCAAGAGTCTGAAGAAGTTGTCATGACACCCACCATTGAGAACACTCTGAAGGAAAAGGCCCCAGTGCTTGAGAATGAGAAAGCCGTTGGAGGAGTTCTAGCGAAGGAAATTGAAGGTCGGACCAATACTCCCATGCCATTAGCTCCAAAAAAGTTAAAATTCCACTTGCTCCATTGAAGCCCATAGATGAGAATGTGCCAGCCTCTGATGATGTTCAGCCGATGGAAATTAGCGAGGAAGAAAATCGGAAAAATCCTCAGGAATCATTTCCACTATATCCAGCTGAGTTTGGCCCCAATGGCCCTGCATTCAACGAACAACTTCATTCCTTGAAGTTTGCATTCTTTGGGGTCAGCCCTTACGAAGGAGAAAGGACTTCATTGTCACCGAGGTTTTGGACTGAAGAACAATTGTCTATTATGCTCAGATCTTGTTCGGCAAGCACAGAGTTTTCAATCATAAGATATTGAACTTCGCTGAACTTGAGAAAATGCCCTGTTTCCATCATGCAATTGAGCATATTGAATAGGCTCTACTGAAGGGATTCATGCCCTTCAATCATGGCTGGAACAAAGAGATTATTCTTCAGTTTTATGCAACACTGTATATCTCAGGAGAGCTTGGAAATACCTCAACCTGGACGCTTGAATGGATGACTGACAGAGAAAGAATCAAATAGTTGGCAAATCATTTTCTTGCCTTGATAAATATTCCTCAGTGTGAGTTTGAAAATGATAGAGAGCATAGGCTGCATTTCTGGGAAGTGTTCGAAGCACAACTCCACATCCTGATGGATCCCAACATGGTAGGTGACGAATGCATTGACGTTGATCCGAAGAAGTTGGCATGTGACAACAAAGTATTATTTCACATTAGGTGCAATACTGTCACGCCAACAAACAGGCCCGACTCCATCAATGGCATCATGGGGAATGCACTTGTGTCCATGACTCAAGGAATCAAGTTTGACATTCCTGATATTTTCATTTGAAATCTTGCATCTGCAGCAGATAGCGCACAGTCATTGAAGCCTTATGCTCCATGGATCATGTTCGTGATCGAGCAACTCACCAATGAGAAATTCTTTTGGGATTATGATACTTCTCTGTCATATCTACTTTTCCTAATGTTTTTCCTCTTGTTTTGGACTCTAATTTGCTTGATTTGAATGAAACTAACCCGGACTGACGATGTTTTCAGCAGAACTACCATGTGTTGTTTTTGTGCAGAAATAAAAGTTCTCGGAATGGAACAAAACTTTTTGGAGATTTTTATGGAATAAAAGAAAAATACGGAGCCAAGAACCACCGGATGGGGCCCTAGGTGAGCACAACCCACCAGGGTGCGCGCCCCTCCTAGCACGCCTAGGTGGGTTGTGCCATCCTAGTGGCCCCGCAGACCCTGATTCTAACTCTATAAAATCCTATTTTTGGAGAAAAAATCTGAGAGAAAGAATTATCGCGTTTCACGAGACGGAGCCGCCACCACCTAATGTTCTTCATCGGGAGGCCTGATCTGGAGTCCGTTTGGGGCTCCAGAGAAGGGAATCTTCAATCTTCGTCATCACCAACCCTTCTCCATTGCCAATTCCATGATGCTCCCCACCGGGAGTGAGTAATTCCTTCGTAGGCTCGTGATGCGGCTTGAACTACGTCGGTATTTCCCCAAAGAGGAAGGGATGATGGAGCACAACTACGGTGGGTATTTCTCTCAGTGATGCGATTAAGGTTATCGAACCAGTAGGAGAACCACGCAACACCACGTAAACAGCTCCTTCACACAAAGAACAAATACTTGCAACCCGACGTAAGAGAGGGGTTGTCAATCTGTCACGGGTAAAAAGATAGATAAAATTGTAGTAGATTGGATAAATAGATCTCGCGGGAATATGAGATAAAATAAATAACAATAAATTGCAGCAAGGTATTTTTGTATTTTTGGATTAATAGATCTGAAAACAAAAGCAAATAAAAATAGATCGCGAAAGAAAATATAATAAAGAAGAGACCCGGGGGCCGTAGCTTTCACTAGTGACTTCTCTCGAGAAATATAGCAAACGACGGGTAAACAAATTACTGTTGGGCAATTGATAGAACTTCAAATACTCATGACGATATCCAGACAATGACCATTATATAGGCATCACGTCCAAGATTAGTAGACCGACTCATGCCTGCATCTACTACTATTACTCCACACATCGACCGCTATCTAGCATGCATCTAGTGTATTAAGTTCATGGAGAAATGGAGTAATGCAATAAGAACGATGACATGATGTAGACAAGATCTATTTATGTAGAAATAGACCCCATCTTGTTATCCTAAATAGCAACGATACTGATGTCTACTACACAACTTTATTCTTGTAGACTCGTGTTGGGCCTCCAAGCGCAGAGTTTTGTAGGAGAGTAGCAATTTTCCCTCAAGTGGATGACCTAAGGTTTATCAATCCGTGGGAGGTGTAGGATGAAGATGGTCTCTCTCAAATGACACTGCAACCAAATACAAGAAATCTCTTGTGTCCCCAACACACCCAATACAATGGCAAATTGTATAGGTGCACTAGTTTGGCGAAGCGATGGTGATAAAAGTGTAATATTGATGGTAGAAATATATTTTTTTAATCTGAATAAATAAAAACAGCAAGGTATCAATTAGTTAACGGGCACAAAAATGGTATTGCAATGCTTGAAAACAAGGCTTAGGGTCCGTACTTTCACTAGTGCAATCTCTCAACAGTGCTAACATAGTTGGATCATATGATTATCCCTCAAAGTGCAATAAAGAATCACTCCCGAGTTCCTATTAGCGGAGAACAAAAGATAGATATTGTTTGTAAGGTACGAGGCCACCTCAAAGCTATTATTTCCGTTCGATCTATTCAAGAGTTCGTACTAAAATAACACAAAGCTATTTTTCCGTTCGATCTATCCTAGAGTTCGTACTAGAATAACACCAAAGCAAATTCATAAACATAATACTCAATCCACATAAAGAACTACGAGGGGACCCCAAAGTTTTCGCCGGAGAAAAATGTGCATCAACCCCTATGCATAGATTACCCCAATATCACCACGGGAATCCACGAGTTTAATGCCAAGACACATATCAAGTGAACCAATATGATACCCCAAATGTCACCCCAAGTATTCATACCGCAAGATATATATCATGTGTTCTCATCTCTGAATATTCAATCCAACAAGACAAAACCTCAAAGGGTAAAGATTCAATTCATCATAACAAGAGTATAGAGGGTAGAAACATCATATGATCCGACTATATTAACAAAGCCCATGATAGAGATCATGAGAGAGAGAGAAATTAAACACATAGCTACTGGTAAAAACCCTCAGCCCCGATGGTGGACTACTCCCTCCTCATCGTGGTGGCTGCCGGGATGATGAAGATGGCCACCGGAGATGATTCTCCCCCCTCGTAGGTGCCGAATGGGTCTAGATTGGTTTCAGACATCTGAGAGACCTTGCAATGCGTAACTTCTGATTTAGGTTGACCCCGAAGGGTTTCGGAATATTTGGGAATTTATAGTGCAAAGAGGGGGTGCGGGAGGCCATCGAGGTGGGCACAACCCACCTGGGCGCGCCAGGGGGGGCTGGCGTGCCCTAGTGGGTTGTGCCCCCCTCAGGAAACCACCCAGGTGCTGCTCTGGCCCAATGGATGTCTTCTGGCCCATAAAAAATGCCCGTGGAGTTTCGTTGCGTTTGGACTCCGTTTGATATTGATTTCTGCGATGTAAAAACAAGCAAAAAAACAGCAATCGCACTGAGCCTTTGGTCAATAGGTTAGTCCCAAAAAATGATATAAAGTTGCTACAAAATGATTGTAAAACACCCAAGAATGATAAAATAACAGCATGAACACTTCATAAATTATAGATACGTTGGAGACGTATCAGATACATACATGTTGGTTCTCCTTCTGTCACTGGGATCAAGCACCATAAGATCGAACCCATCACAAAGCACCTCTTCCCATTGCAAGATAAATACATCAAGTTGGAGAAACAAAACCCAAATATCGGAGAAGAAATACGAGGCTATAAGCAATCATGCATATAAGAGATCAAAGAAGACTCAAATAACTTTCATGGATAAAAACATAGATCTGGTCATAAACTCAAAGTTCATCGGATCCCAACAAACACGCCGCAAAAAGAGTTACATCATATGGATCTCCAAGGGACGATTGTATCGAGAATCAGAAGAGAGAGAAGAAGCTATCTAGCTACTAACTATGGACCCATAGGTCTACAATGAACTACTCACGCATCATCGGAGAGGCACCAATGGACATGATGACCCCCTCCGTGATGGTGTCTAGATTGGATCTGGTGGTTCAGGACCTTGCGGCGGCTGGACTTGATTTTAAATCGACTCCCTAGGGTTTCTGGAATATTGGGGTATTTATAGAGCAAAGAGGCGGTGCGGGAGGCCACCGAGGTGGTCACAACCCACCTGGGCGCGCCTGGGCCCCCAGGCGTGCCCTGGTGAGTTGTGCTCTCCTCGAAGCTCCCCCCAGGTGCTTCTCCGGCCCATTGGATGTCTTCTTGTCCATAAAAATTCCACAAAAAGTTTCGCTGCGTTCAGACTCCTTTTGGTATTGATTTCCTGCGATGTAAAAAACAAGGAAAAAACAGCAACTGGTATTGGGCACTATGTCAATAGGTTAGTACCAAAAAATGATATAAAATGATTGTAAAACATCCAAGAATGATAATATAACAGCATGGAACAATAAAAAATTATAGATACGTTGGAGACGTATCAGCTCGCTGGTCGGTGATGGAGTTGCATGAGATTCATCATGTAATCGAGTTAGTTTTGTTAGGGCTTGATCCCTAGTATCCATTATGTTCTGAAATTGATGTTGCTATGACTTTGCCATGCTTAATGCTTGTCACTTTGGGCCCGGGTGCCATGATTTTAGATCTGAACCGTTCATGTTATCACCATTACATCTATGTTCTAGATCTGATCTTGCAAGTTATAGTCACCTATTACGTGTTATGACCCGCAAACCCCGGAGTGACAATAGTCGGGATACTTTTCGGTGATGAATGTAATTTGAGGAGTTCATGTATTCACTGTGTGCTAATGCTTTGTTCCAGTTCTCTATTAAAAGGAGGCCTTTATATCCCTTAGTTTCCTTATGGATCCCACTGCCACGGGAGGGTAGGACTTTAATACTCTAGCATATCAAGAAGCAACCATGTCTTTCAAAATATCAACACTAAAGCAAGTAGCCCATTATGCTCAATCATTGATCCATTCATGAAACACATTCGCATATTAGCTACACCCAATGCTCAAGTACGATCATAGTGCTCCTTAGTTCGTGCTTTATAAGAGAAGATGGAGACTCAAATAAAAAGATCCATATAGTTAAAGAAAGGCCCTTCGCAGAGGGAAGTAGGGATTTGTAGAGGTGCCAGAGCTCAAAGCAAAAAAGATAGAGATAAAAACATTTTGGGAGGCATGCTTTTCTTGTCAATGAAAACGACCGAGTAGTTCCCAATACTTTCCATGCTATATATATCATAGGCGGTTCCCAAACAGAAAATAAAGTTTATTCCTTTTTCAGCCATACTTTCACTTTCCATGGCTAGCCGTATCCACGGGTGCCTTCCATACCAACACTTTCCTAGGAATTTATTATTTGACAACATAAACTGAATACATGCTTCATTCTGGGACTGGGCATCCCTAATACCTTTGTCGTACTCTCGTGCAATGACAAGTGAATAAGCACTCATCTTGAGAATAACATATCTAGCACGAAAATATATTAGCCACCCCCTACAATTTCGTGAGCGGTACGAGCACACAAAAGAGAAGTTTATTTTGAAAATTAGAGATGGCACATACAAATTAGCTTAGAACGGCAAAAGAATACCACATATAGGCAGGTATGGTGGACTCATATGGCAAAACTGGTTTAAAGGATTTTGGATGCACAAGTAGAGATCATACTTAGTGCAAAATGAAGGCTAGCAGAAGATTGAGAAGCGGCCAACGAAGAAACGGATAATCTCATAAGCAAGCATTAAGCATAATTAACACCGAATAATGCACCACAAGTAGGATATAATTTCACTGCATGACTATTGACTTTCGTGCTTCCATAGGGAATCACAAACCTTAATACCAATATTCTTACTAAAGCATAATTACTCACCAACATAACTCACATATCACACCATCATATCTGAAAACTATTACTAAGAATCAAGTTTATTTTGTCCAATGATCTTCATGAAAGTTTTTATTATATCCTTTGGATATCTATCACTTTGGGACTAATTTTCATGTGTTGCTTTTCGTAAGCTCAAACAAATATAAGTGAAGATCATGAGCATAAATTTTTCTTTCTCTCAAAATAATTTAAGTGAAGCAAGAGAGAATTTCTTGAAAATTTTACTAACTCTCAAATAAATCTAAGTGAAGCAAGAGAGAATTTCTTCAAAATACTAAAGCACACCATGCTTAAAAAGACATAAGTGAAGTACTAGAGCAAGTCCATAGCTCATAAAAATTTAAGTGAAGCATAGAGAGCAATTATAACAAGTCATGACATAATTTCTGCTCTCCCAAATAGGTGTGTCCAGCAAGGGATCAAGACTTAAAACACAAAATGAAACAAGCAAATACTCATACCATTCAAGATGCTCCAAGCAAAACACATATCATGTGACTAATAAAAGTATAGCTTCGAGTAAAATACCGATGGTCGCTAGAAGAAAGAGGGGATGCCACTCGGGGGCATCCCCAAGCTTAGTTGGTTGCTCATTTTTGGATAATAGCTTGGGATGCCTGGGCATACCCAAGCTTAGGCTCTTCTACTCCTTATTCCTTCATCCATCGTAAGATAACCCAAAACTCGAAAACTTCAATCACACAAACTTCCATCGTAAGATGCCCTCATGATTGATTCATATGGTGGCCTAATTCTTGTTCTAGGTAAGTGTTCCATACCCTTCCTCAAAGGAAATTGGAATTTAATATTGCCTTCTTTCATATCAATCACTGCACCGATAGTGCGTAGAAACGGCCTACCAAGAATAATTGGACAAGACGGATTGCAATCAATATCAAGAACGATAAAATCTATGGGCACATAATTCCTATTTGCAAGAATAAGAACATCATTAATTCTTCCCATAGGCTTTTTAATAGTAGAATCCGCCAAGTGCAAATTTAAAGAACATTCTTCAAGATCGGTAAGACCAAGCACATCACATAAAGATTTCAGAATTGTAAAAACACTAGCACCCAAGTCACACAAAGCAAAACACTCATAATTTTAAATCTTGAATTTGATAGTAGGTTCCCACCCATCATTCAATTTTCTAGGAATTGAAACTTCTAATTCCGATTTTTCTTCAAAAGCTTTCATCATAACATCAACAATTTGTTTAGTAAAAGATTTATTTTGTTCATAAGCATGGGGTGAATTTATCATGGATTGCAATAAAGAAATACAATCAATCTTAGAGAAACTATCATAATTAAAGTCTTTGTAATCCAAAAGAGTGGGCACATTACTAGCTAAAGTTTTGGCCCTCTTCAAACCCACTTTCATCAATTTTCTCAACAAGATTTTCACCCTCTGAAATATTGGGACGCCTTCTACCAAAAGTTGACTCTTCTCCATTCCCTTTTTCATCAATCTTAACTTTACTAAACAAGGAATCAATAGAAGAAACACCAATCATTTTAAGATCTTCATCACTTTTACGAAAGAAATCACTAGAAAACGCTTTTTCTAAAAAATCTCTTTTAGCTCTAAGCATAGCAGTTCTTTTCTTACTTCATCCATAGAAACATAAATAGCTTTAATTGATTCATATACCTTAGGCACAAAAAATTTCATCTTGAGATTTTCTACATCATGAGCAATTCTATCAACACTTCTAGACAAATCATCAATCTTACTCAACTTTTCTTCTATGGAAGTTTTGAAAATCTTTTGCGTGTTGATAAATTATTTAATATTGTTCTAAAGATCAGAGGTGTTCCTATTATTATAAGATTGATTTCTATAGGAATTACCATAATTATTAGAGGAATTACTAGGAAAAGGCCTAGGATTAAAATTACCTCTATAAGCATTGTTGTTGAAATTATTTCGAGAGATAAAATTTACATCTATGGCATCACTATTTTGCTCAATCAAAGTAGACAAAGGCATATCATTAAAATAAATAGGAGAACTTTTACTAGCAACCAATTTCATAAGAGCATCAACTTTTTCACTCAAAGAAGAAATTTCTTCAACCGAATTAATTTTTTTTACTAGTAGGAGCCCTTTCGGTATGCCATTGTGAATAATTTGCCATGATATTATCAAGCAATTTGGTGGCTTCACCCAAAGTAATTTCCATAAAAGCACCACCCGCGGCAGAATCTAAAATATTACGAGATACCAAATTCAAACCCGCATAAAAAATTTGTATGATCATCCAAAGATTTAACCCAATGTTGGGCAATTCCTTAGCATCATTTTCATCGTTTCCCAAGATTGTGCAATATGCTCATGTTCAAGTTGCTTGAAATTCATGATCTGGGTTCTAAAGGAAATAATTTTTGCAAGAGGAAAATACTTAGTGATAAAAGCATCTTTGCATTTGTTCCAAGAATTGATACTATTGCGAGGAAAAGAAGAGAACCAAATTTTTGCAGAATCACGCAAAGGAAACGGAAATAATTTCATCTTCACCACATCATTGTCCACATCATTTTTCTTTTGCATATCGCATAATTCCACAAAGGTATTAAGATGGGATGCGGCATCCTCATTAGGAGTACCGGAAAATTGATCTTTCATAACAAGATTCAGCAAAGCAGTATTAATATCACAAGACTCCACACTAGTGGCGGGAGGAGCAATCGAAGTGCCGATAAAATCATTGTTGTTGGTATTTCGGAAATCACATAACTTGGTGTTCTCTTGAGTCATGATGACCACACAACAAGATTGCACCCAAAAACAGATCCGACAAGAAAACGGCGAACGAAAAAGAGAGGCAAATAAAACGGCAATTTTTTTTGAAGTGGGGGAGAGGATAACGAGAGGCAAATGGCCAATAATGTAAATTGCAAGGAGATGAGATTTGTGATTAGGAACTTGGTATATGTTGAAGATCCTCCCCGGCAATGGCGCCAAAAATTCCTTTTGATGTTGCTTGATGCTACGTCGGTATTTCCCCAAAGAGGAAGGGATGATGCAGCACGGCGGCGGTAGGTATTTCCCTAAAATATGAAACCAAGGTTATCGAACCAGTAGGAGAACCAAGCAACACAACATAAACAGCCCCTGCACATAGATAACAAATCCTCGCAACCCGACGTGTTAAAGGGGTTGTCAATCCCTTCGAATGCACGCCTCAAGATAGGCAAACGGACATGAGATAAAATTGTAGTAGATTGATAGATCGAACGCCAAATAAAATAAATAAGAATAAATTGCAGCAAGGTATTTTTGTATTTTTGGTTTAATAGATCTGAAAATAAATGCAAAGGAAAAGTAAATCGCAAAGGCAAATATATGAGAAAGAGACCCGGGGGCCGTAGGTTTCACTAGTGGATTCTCTCGAGAAAAATAGCAAACGGTGGGTGAAAAAATTACTGTTGTGCAATTGATAGAACTTCAAATAGTCATGACAATATCCAGGCAATGATCATTATATAGGCATCACGTCCAAGATTAGTAGATCGACTCCTGCCTGCATCTACTACTATTACTCCACACATCGACCGCTATCCAGCATGCATCTAATGTATTAAGTTCATGGAGAAAAGGAGTAATGCAATAAGAACGATTACATGATGTAGACAAGATCATTCTATGTAGAGATGGACCCTATCATTTTATCCTTTGTAGCAACAATACATACGTGTTGGTTCCCCTTCTGTCACTGGGATCAACCACCATAAGATCGAACACACTACAAAGCACCTCTTCCCATTGCAAGATAAATAGATCAAGTTGGACAAAAAAAACCCAGATATCGGAGAAGAAATACAAGGCTATAATCAATCATGCATATAAGAGAACAAAGAAACTCAAATAACTTCCATGGATATAAAAAGATAGATCTGATCATAAACTCAAAGTTCATCGATCCCAACAAACACATCGCAAAAGAGTTACATCATATGGATCTCCAAGAGACCATTGTATTGAGAATTCAGCGAGAGAAAGAGAGGAAGCCATCTAGCTACTAACTACGGACCCGAAGGTATACAAAGAACTACTCACACGTCATCGGAGAGGCACCAATGGAGGTGGTGAAAGATGGTGTCTAGATTGGATCTGGTGGTTCTGGATTCTGCGGCGGCTGGATCAATATTTCATTAACTCCCCTAGGGTTTTTGGAATATTGGGGTATTTATATAGCAAAGAGGCGGTCCGGGGCACCCGAGGTGGGCACAACCCACCAGGGCGCGCCTGGGCCTCCTGGCGCGCCCTGGTGTGTTGTGCTCTCCTCGGAGCACCCCCCAGGCGCAGCCAGGGGCCATTATGTTCCTTCTGGTCCAAAAAAATCTCCGTGAAGTTTCGTTGCGTTTGGACTCCGTCTAATATTTATTTCCTGCTATGTAAAAAACATGGAGAATTGAGGTAGAGTAGACCGATGATCCGGTAGTCATTTGGCCGGCTATGGAAAGAAAAAGCTTGCATCTGCTCCCCCTAAACTATAACGGGTCCCATCTCTCTCGAAACCTAACGTGGTAGTTTCCCATCATAAGGCTTTCCATCTATAGATTGAGCCATTACCATCCCATTTGTTCAGAACTCAGTCGAGATGTTTTGCTACCTACAAAAGGTTGGTTCTTCCCCTACAACCCCTACCCCTCCAAGGCAGTACTCTTCATCGGCAAATCCGAATGTCTCGACAACAACTGACACTTGGCACTATGTCAATAGGTTAGTACCAAAAAATGATATAAAATGACTATAAAATAATTATAAAACATCCAAGATTGATAATATAACAGTATGGAACAATAAAAAGTTATAGATACGTTGGAGACATATCAGCATCCCCAAGCTTAACTTCTACTCGTCGTCGAGTAGGTAAGTGATAAAAACAGAATTTTTGATGCGGAATGCTGCCTAACATGTCATATCATATTATTTTCTTTATAGCATGGATATTTGGACTTTTATGTGATTCAAAGCAATAGTCTAGTTTTGACATGATAATTTAAATACTCAAGCATATAAACAAGCAACCATGTATTTCAAAATATCAACGCTAAAATAAGTTATCCCTAGCCCATCGTGCTCAATCATTGATCCATTCATGAAACACACTCGCATATTAGTTACACCCAATACTTAAGTACGATCATATTGCCTCCTAGTTGGTGCTTTTGTAAGAGAAGATGGAGACTCAAATTCAAAATATTTTTTTTGCATAAAGTAAAAGAAAGGCGCTTCACAGAGGGAAGTAGGGATTTGTAGAGGTGCCAGAGCTCAAAGCGAAAAACTTAGAGATAAAAACATTTTGGGAAGTGTATCCGTCCCACCAACGAAAACGACTTAGAGTTCCCAACACTTTCCATGCTAGATATATCATAGGCGGTTCCCAAACAGAAAATAAATTTTATTCCCTTTTCAACCATACTTTCACTTTCAATGGCTAGCCGTATCCACGGTTGCCCTCTATACCAACACTTTCCAAGGAATTTATTATTTTACAACATAAAGTAAATTCATTTTTCATTTCGGGATTGGTCATCCCTACTACCTTTGCCTTACTCTCGTGCAATGAAAAGTGACTAAACACTCATCATGAGAATAACACATCTAGAATGCATGGAAAATATTAGCCACCCCTCACCGCTCCGTGAGCGAAACAAACGCACAAAAAGAGAAGTTTATTTTGAAAACTAGAGATGGCACATACAAATTTGCTTAGAAGGGCAAAATAATACCGCATATAGGAAAATATAGTGGACTCATATGGAAAAACTGGTTTAAAGGATTTTGGATGCACAAGTAGAGATCATACTTAGTGCTGAAGGCTAGCAAATGATTTAAGCGACCAACCAAGAAACGGATAATCTCATAAGCAAGCATTAAGCAAATTTAACACCGAATAATGCACCACAAGTAGGATATAATTTCATTGCATGACTATTGAATTTCGTGCTTGCATAGGGAATCACAAACCTTAACACAAATATTCTTACTAAAGCATAATTACTCATCAACATAACTCACATATCACATCATCATATCTCAAAACTATTACTAAGAATCAAGTTTATTTTGTCCAATGATCTTCATGAAAGTTTTTATTATATACTTTTTGGATATATATCACTTTGGGACTAATTTTCATGTGTTGCTTTTCATAAGCTCAAACAAATATAAGTGAAGATCATGAGCATAAATTTTTCTTTCTCTCAAAATAATTTAAGTGGAGCAAGAGAGAACTTCTTGAAAATTTTACTAACTCTCAAATAAATCTAAGTGAAGAAAGAGAGCATTTCTTCAAAACTACAAAAGCACACCATGCTCAAAAAGATATAAGTGAAGCACTAGAGCAAGTCCATAGCTCATAAAAATTTTAAGTGAGGCATAGAGAGCAATTCTAACAAGTCATGACATAATTTCTGGTATCCCAAATAGGTGTGTCCAGCAAGGGATCAAGACTTAAACACAAAATAAAATAAGCAAAGACTCATATCATACAAGACGCTCCAAGCAAAACACATATCATGTGACGAATAAAAATATAGCTTCGATAAAATATCGATGGTCGTTAGAAGAAAGAGGGGATGCCACTTGAGGGCATCCCCAAGCTTAGTTGGTTGCTCATTTCAGGATAATATCTTGGGATGCCATGGCATCCCCAAGCTTAGGCTCTTCTACTCCTTATTCCTTCATCCATCATAAGATAACCCAAAACTTGGAAACTTCAATCACACAAAACTCAACAAAACCTCCATGAGATCCGTTAGTGCAAGAAAAATAAATCACTACTATAAGTACTGTACCAAACCAATTCATATTTTGTTTTTGCATTATATCTACTGTATTCCAACTTTTCTATGGCAAAAACTCATCAAAAAAAACCATAGAGACATCAAAATAAGCACACAACACAAAGAAAACAGAATTTGTCAAAACAGAACAGTCTGTAGCAATCTAATTTGTTCAAATACTTCTGGAACTCCAAAATATCTGAAAAACTAGCGCTATATTAATATTCTGCAAAAAGAATTGGCATTTTATCACGCTCTGGTAAAATATAAGAATTGTTTTCGTGAGTGCAAAAGTTTCTGTTTTTTCAGCAAGATCGAACAACTATCATCCAAGAAGATCCTATCGGTTCTACTTGGCACAAACACTAATTAAAACACAAAAAACACAATCATAAAATTTGCATAATTGTGCTAACACTCAAGAACAGAAAGCAAAAATAAATTTTATTTATTGGGTTGCCTCCCAACAAGCGCTATAGTTTTACGCCCTTAGCTAGGCATAAAGCAAGGATCTAAGTTTTGTCATCTTTGGTTTGAGATCCATAAGATGCCCTCATGATTGATTCATATGGTGGCCTAATTCTTGTTCTAGGTAAGTGTTCCATACCCTTCCTCAAAGGAAATTGGAATTTAATATTGCCTTCTTTCATATCAATCACGGCACCGATAGTGCACAGAAACAGTCTACCAAGAATAATTGGACAAGACGGATTGCAATCAATATCAAGAACAATAAAATCTATGGGCTCATAATTCCTATTTGCAAGAATAAGAACATCATTAATTCTTCCCATAGGCTTTTTAAGAGTAGAATCCGCCAAGTGCAAATTTAAAGAACTTCCTTCAAGATCGGTAAGACTAAGCACATCACATAAAGATTTTGGAATTGTAGAAACACTAGCACCCAAGTCACACAAAGCAAAACACTCATAATTTTAAATCTTGAATTTGATAGTAGGTTCCCACCCATCATTCAATTTTCTAAGAATTGAAATTTCTAATTCCAATTTTTCTTCAAAAGCTTTCACCATAACATCAACAATTTGTTTAGTAAAAGCTTTATTTTGTTCATAAGCATGGGGTGAATTTATCATGGATTGCAACAAAGAAATACAATCAATCTTAGATCAACTATCATAATTAAAGTCTTTGTAATCCAAAAGAGTGGGCACATTACTAGCTAAAGTTTTGGCCCTCTTCAAACCCACTTTCATCAATTTTCTCAACAAGATTTTCACCCTCCAAAATATTGGGACGCCTTCTACCTAAAGTTGACTCTTCTCCAGTCCCTTTTTAATCAATCTTAACTTTACTAAACGAGGAATCAATAGAAGAAACACAAATTATCTTAAGATCTTCATCACTTTTACGAAATAAATCACTAGAAAATGCTTTTCCTAAAAATTCTCTTTTAGCTCTAAGCATAGCGGTTCTTTTATTACTTTCATCCTTAGAAACATAAAGAGCTTTAATTTATTCATCTAACTTAGGCACAAAAATTTTCATCTTTAGATTTTCCACATCGTGAGCAATTCTATCAACACTTCTAGACAAATCATCAATCTTACTCAACTTTTCTTCTATGGAAGTGTTGAAAACCTTTTGCGTGTTGATAAATTCTTTAATATTGTTCTCAAGATCAGAGGTGTTCCTATTATTATTATAAGATTGATTTCCATAGGAATTACCATAATTATTAGAGGAATTACTAGGAAAAGGCCTAGGATTAAAATTACCTCTATAAGCATTATTGTGGAGATTATTTCGAGAGATAAAATTCACATCTATGGCATCACTATTTTGCTCAATCAAAGTAGACAAAGGCATATCATTAAAAACAATAGGAGCACATTTACTAGCAACCAATTTGATAAGAGCATCAACTTTTTCACTCAAAGAAGAAATTTCTTCAACCGAATTAACTTTTTTACACGTAGGAGCCCTTTCGGTACGCCATTGTGAATAATTTGCCATGATATTATCAAGCAATTTGGTGGCTTCACCCAAAGTAATTTCCATAAAAGTACCACCCGCTGCGGAATCTAAATGATTACAAGATACAAAATTCAAACCCGCACAAAATATTGTATGATCATCCAAAGATTTAACCCATGAGTTGGGAAATTCCTTAGCATCATTTTCGTCCTTTCCCAAGATTGTGCAACATGCTCATGTTCAAGTTGCTTGAAATTCATGATCTGGGTTCTAAGAGAAATAATTTTTGCGGGAGGAAAATACTTAGTGATAAAAGCATCTTTGCATTTGTTCCAAGAATCGATACTATTGCGAGGCAAAGAATAGAACCAAATTTTTGCAGAATCACGCAAAGAAAACAGACATAATTTCATCTTCACCACATCATTGTCCACATCTTTTTTTCTTTTGCATATCGCATAATTCCACGAAGGTATTAAGATGGGACGCGGCATCCTCATTAGGAGTACCGGAAAATTGATCTTTCATAACAAGATTCAGCAAAGTAGTATTAATATCACAAGACTCCGCACTAGTTGCGGGAGGAGCAATCGGAGTGCCGATAAAATCATTGTTGTTGGTATTTGGGAGACCACATAACTTGGTGTTATCTTGAGTCATGATGACCACACAACAAAATTTCGCTGAAAACAGATCCAGCAAGAAAACAGCGAACGAAAAAGAGAGGCGAATAAAACGGCAATTTTTTGTGAAGTGGGGGAGAGGAAAACGAGAGGCAAATGGAAAATAATGTAAATTGCGAGGAGATGGGATTTGTGATTAGTAACTTGGTATATGTTGAAGATCCTCCCCGGCAACAGCGCCAGAAATTCCTTTTGATGTCACTTGAAGCTACGTCGGTATTTCCCCAAAGAGGAAGGGATGATGCAGTACAGCGGTGGTAGGTATTTCTCTCATATATGAAACCAAGGTTATCGAACTAGTAGGAGAACCAAGCAACACAATGTAAACAGCCCCTGCACACAGATAACAAATCCTCGCAACCCGACGGGTTAAAGGGGTTGTCAATCCCTTCCGGGTACGGTGCCTCAAGATAGGCAAACGTACGTGAGATAAAATTGTAGTAGATTGATAGATCGAACGCCAAATAAAATAAATAAGAATAAATTGCAGCAAGGTATTTTTGTATTTTTGTTTTAATAGATCTGAAAATAAATACAAAGGAAAAGTAAATCGCAAAGGAAAATATATGAGAAAGAGACCCGGGAGCCGTAGGTTTCACTAGTGGCTTCTCTTATGAAAAATAGCAAACGGTGGGTGAACAAATTACTATTGGGCAATTGATAGAACTTCAAATAATCATGAAGATATCTAGGCAATGATTATTATATAGGCATCTTGTCCAAGATTAGTAGACCGACTCATGCCTGCATCTACTATTATTACTCCACACATCGACCGCTATCCAGCATGCATCTAGTGTATTAAGTTCATGGAGAAATGGAGTAATGCAATAAGAACGATGACATGATGTAGACAAGATCTATCTATGTAGAGATAGACCCCATCGTTTTATCCTTAGTAGCAATGATACATACATGTCGGTTCCCCTTCTGTCACTGGGATCAAGCACCGTAAGATCGAACCCACTACAAAGCACCTCTTCCGATTGCATGATAAATAGATCAAGTTGGCCAAACAAAACCCAAATATCAGAGAAGAAATACGAGTCTATAAGCAATCATGCATATAAGAGATCAAAGAAACTCAAATAACTTTCATGGATATAAAAATATAGATCTGATCGTAGACTCAAAGTTCATCGATCCCAACAAACACACCGCAAAAGAGTTACATCATATGGATCTCCAAGAGACCATTGTATTGAGAATTCAGCGAGACAGAGAGAGAGAGAGAGAGAGAGAGAGAGAGAGAGAGAGAGGAAGCCATCTAGCTACTAACTACGGACCCGAAGGTATACAAAGAACTACTCACGCATCATTGGAGAGGCACCAATGGAGGTGGTGAACCCCATCAGAGATGGTGTCTAGATTGGATCTGGTGGTTCTGGACTCCGCGGCGTCTGGATCAATATTTCTTCGACTCCCCTAGGATTTTGGGAATATTGGGGTATTTATATAGCAAAGAGGCGGTCCGGGGGGCACCCGAGGTGGGCACTACCCACCAGGGCGCGCCTAGGCCTCCTGGTACCCTGGTGGGTTGTGCTCTCCTCGGAGCACCCCCCCCCCCCCCAAGCGCAGCCAGGGCCCATTATGTTCCTTTTGGTCCAAAAAAATCTCCGTGATGTTTCGTTGCGTTTGGACTCCGTCTGATATTGATTTCCTGCGATGTAAAAAACATGCAGAAAATAGCAACTGGGACTTGGCACTATGTCAATAGGTTAGTACAAAAAATGATATAAAATGACTATAAAATGATTATAAAGCATCCAAGATTGATAATATAATAGCATGGAACAATCAAAATTATAGATACGTTGGAGACGTATCAAATACCGATGGTTGTTAGAAGAAAGAGGGGATGCCACTCGGGCATCCCCAAGCTTAGTTGCTTGCTTCTCTTTGGATAATAGCATGGGATGCCATGGGCATCCCCAAGCTTAGGCTCTTCTTACTCATTATTCCTTCATCCATCGTAATATCACCCAAAACTTGAAAACTTCAATCACACAAAACTCAACAAAACCTTCGTGAGATCCATTAGTATAAGAAAGCAAATCAGTACTATAAGTACTATTGCAAACTCATTCATATTTTATTTTTGCATTATATCTACACCTTTCTATGGCAAAAACTCTTTAAAGAAAACCATAGAATCATCAAGACAAGCACACAACGCAAGGAAAACAAAATCAGCCAAAAACAGAACAGTGTGTAGCAATCTGGATATTTCGAATATTAATGTAACTCCAAAAATTCTGAAAAATTAGGACCACATGAGCAATTTGTATATTAATCTTCTCCAAAAAGAATTGGTATTTTAGCATGCTTCTGTTAAAAAATGAGAATTATTTTCGCGAGCGGAAAAGTTTCTGTTTTTCAGCAAGATCAAATCAACTATCACCCAATATGACCCCAAAGGCTTTGCTTGGCACAAACATTAATTAGAACACAAAAACACAATCATAACGGTAGAATAATTGTGAAAACAATCAAAAACAGAAAGCAAAAGATAAAAATAAATTTTATTCTGGGTTGCCTCCCAACAAGCGCTATCGTTTTATGCCCCTGGCTAGGCATAATGCAAAGATCTAAGTATTGTCATCTTTGGTTCTAGATCCATAAGATGCCCTCATGATTGATTCATATGGTGGCCTAGTTCTTGTTCTAGGGAAGTGACCCATACCCTTGCTTAGTGGAAATTGAAATTTAATATTGCATTCTTTCATATCAATCACGGCACAAATAGTACGTAAAAATGGTCTACCAAGAATAATTGGACAAGATGGATTGCAATCAATATCAAGAACAATAAAATCTATGGGCACATCATTCCTATTTGCAAGAATAAGAAAATCACTAATTCTTCCCATAGGCTTTATATAGTAGAATCTGCCAAGTGCAAATTTAAAGAACACTCTTCAATATCGGTAAGACCAAGCACATCACATAAAGATTTTGGAATTGTACAAACACTAGCACCCAAGTCACATAAAGCAAAACACTCATATTTTTTAATCTTGACTTTGATAGTAGGTTCCCATTCATCATGTAATTTTCTAGGAATTGAAACTTCTAATTCCAACTTTTTTTCTAAAGCTTGCATCATAACATAACCAATATGTTTAGTAAAAGCTTTATTTTGTTCATAAGCATGGGGTGAATTTATCAACGATTGCAACAAAGAAATACAATCAATCAAAGAGAAACTATCATAATTAAAGTATTTTGTAATCCAAAAGAGTGGGCACATCACTAGTTAAAGTTTTGACCTCTTCAAACCCACTTTTACAAATTTTCTCAACAAGATTTTTGCCCTCTGAAATTCTATCAATATTTCTAGACATATCATCAACCTTATTCAGCTTTTATTCTATCGTAGCATTGAAAACTTATTGAGTATTGATAAATTCTTTAATATTATTCTCAAGATCCGAGGTGTTCCTATTATTATTATAAGAAGGATTACCATAGGAATTAACATAATTATTAGAGGAATTATAGGAAAATGCCTAGGATTAAAATTACCTCTATAAGCATTGTTATTGAAATTGTTTCGAGAGATAAAATTCACATCTATGGCATCACTATTTTGCTCAATCAAAGTAGACAAAGGCACATCATTAAAATCAATAGGAGCACTTTTACTAGCAACCGATATCATAAGAGCATCAACTTTTTCACTCAAAGAAGAAATGTCTTCAATCGAATTAACTTTTTTACTAGTAGGAGCTCTTTCAGTATGTCACTGTGAATAATTTGCCATAATATTATCAAGAAATTTGGTGGCTTCACCCAAAGTAATTTCCATAAGATTTTACGAGAAACAAAATTCAACCCTGCATAAATTTTTTGTATGATTATCCAAAGATTTAACCCATGGGTTGGGCAATTCCTTAGCATCAATTTCATCCTTTCCCAAGATTGTGCAACATGCTCATGTTCAAGTTGCTTGAAATTCATGATCTGGGTTCTAAGGGAAATAATTTTCACGGGCGGAAAATACTTAGTAATAAAAGCATCTTTGTACTTATCCCAAGAATTGGTACTATTGCGAGGCAAAGAAAAAAACTAAATTTTTTCCCCAATCTCGCAAAGAAAATGGAAATAATTGCAACTTCACAACATCATTGTCCACATCTTTTCCTTTTGCATATCACATAATTCCACGAATGCGTTAAGATGGGACGGAGCATCCTCATTAGGAGTATCAGAAAATTGATATTTCATAATGTGACGCCCCCGATTTAATCGTACACTAATCATGCACGCAAATGTGTACGATCAAGATCAGGGACTCACGGGAAGATATCACAACACAACTCTACAAATAAAATAAGTCATACAAGCATCATAATACAAGCCAGGGCCTCGAGGGCTCGAATACAAGTGCTCGATCATAGACGAGTCATGGAAGCAACAATATCTGAGTACGGACATAAGTTAAACAAGGTGCCATAAGATGGCTAGCACAAACCGGGATACAGATCGAAGAGGAGCAGGCCTCCTGCAGGATCCTCCTAGCTACTCACAGTGCGTCGTCGGCCGGGCTGCACGTAGTAGTAGGCACCTCCAGTAGTAGTCGCCATCGACGGTGGCGTCGCTCCTGGGCTCCATCGTCTGCAGCAGAATCGAGTAGAGGTAGGGGGAAAAGGGGAACAAGGCAACCGTGAGTACTCATCCAAAGTACTGCAAGCAAGGAGCTACACTACATATGCATGGATATATGTGTAAAGGGCCATATCGGTGGACTGAACTGCAGAATGCCGTAATAAGAGGGGATAGCTAGTCTTAGCGAAGACTACGCTCTCGACACCGGTCTTGCAATGTAGAAGAGGACAATCAAGTCCTCCAAGTAACATCACATAGCAATAATCCTACCCGCGATCCCTCCTCATATCCACGAGAGAGAGCGACCACCGGTTGTATCCGCACTTGGAAGGGTGTGTTTTATCGAGTATCCGGTTCTAGTTGTCATAAGCTCAAGGTACAACTCCAAGTCGCCCTGCTACCAAGATCACGTCTATTCGAATAGATTAACTTCACTGCAGGGTGCACCATCTTACCCAAAGACGCTTGATCCCATTTGGCGGACACACTTTCTGGGTCATGCCCGCCGCGGAAGATCAACACGTCGCAGCCCCACCTAGGCACAACAGAGAGGCTAGCACGCCGGTCTAAACCTAAGCGCGCAGGGGTCTGGGCCCATCGCCCTGAGCACACCTGCACGCTATGCAGGGCGGTCGGAAGCGCACCTAGCCTAGCGTGCTCCAGTCCAATCCGGCGCGCTACCGCCCGTCACCGACGTCTGAAGTGCTTTTGGTCGATACCACGACGCCGGATACCCATAACTACTCCCGCGTAGATGGTTAGTGCGTATAAGCTCGTAGCCAACTCAGATCAAATACCAAGACCTCGTTAAGCGTGTTAAGTAACCGCGAACGCCGAACAGGCCAGCCCACCTCTCTCCTAGGCGGTCTCAACTCGCCTGCCGCTCCGCCTCAAGATCCACTCATGGTGCTCCACAAGCCGACCCGACTTTAGTCACCACATGTATCATGTATAAGTATAAGTATATACCCGTGATCACCTCTCGAGTGATCACGGCCCGATAGTATAGCACGGCAGACGGACAAGAATGTAGGGCCACAGATGAAAGTACTAGCATCCTATACTAAGCATATAGGATTGCGGTGTAAGGTAACAACAGAGTAACAAGGACAAAGCTATGCATCGTGATAGGTATAATGTAGCAAGAACATGCTACACTACTCTAATACAAGCAAGATAGAGTAGAATAGGCGATATCCGTGATCAAGGGGGAGGGCTTTCACTGTTGCTCTGCAAGAGAGAGGGTCGTCAACACCGTAGTCGAACTGGGCAGCAGCAGCGTCGGTCTCGTAGTCTACCGGAGAGAAGGGGGGAAGAAACAATGAATACCAAGTAAACAGATGCATATCGATGCATGACATGACAAGTAGCGATGCTAGGTGTGCCCTAACGTGGTATGAGGTGGTACTGGTTAAGGGGGGAAACATCCGGGAAAGTATTCCCGATGTTTCGCGTTTTTAAAGCGAGGGAGGAGGAAAGTTGCGAGTTCGATAGGTTAGGGGTGTGTGGCGCATTTAACAGATCATGTATCCGGATTCGCCTCGTCGTTACGAGCAACTTTCATGTTGAAAATATTTTAATCCGGTTACGGATTAAAAGATATGATTTTCTAAAGATTTTATTAATTTCGGAATTTAATTAATTAATTAATTAATTCAAAATGGATTTATGACGTCGGCAAGATGATGTCATGCTGACGTCAGCAGTCAACAGGGTTGACTTGGTCAACCTAACATGTGGGTCCCATTTGTCATAGTCACAGTTTAACTAAACATAATTAATTAGTTAATTAATTATTAGGTTATCTAATCAGAGTTAATCAGGTTAATTTAACATATCTAATTAAGTTAATTAATTTTTAAATTAATTAATTATTAATTGTCTTTAGTCATTTGATATTCTTTTTTGGTTCTAACAGGCGGACCCACTAGTCATTCCTGTTAGCTTAATTAAATTAGTTAGTTACTTTAATTAATTAAGTGGGCCCATAGGTCAGTGTCACCAGGGTGGATTAGGGAGGTTAGCTTAGGGCTAACCACCGTGGTTAGCACCGGGACCCACAGGGAGTGGCCCAGCCGGCAAAATCGCCAAGACGCTGCCGGCGATGAGGCCCGACGACCGGTGGTGGTTTAACAAGGCCTCCTGACCATTATTTGGACGATGGAGCGGCTCGTTCGAACCGGAGGAGCAGCACCCGTGCAACGGCGGCATCGCTCCGAGCAGGGGTGGGCTACAACGGCGACGGCGTGCGTTCGAAGGCCGCGGCCAGGGGGTGCGGGGTAGGTGCGTGACGGCGAGGTCCGGGCGAAAGGTGGCAGCGGGCGCTGGGTCGCAGCGACGGCAAAGGAACGTGCCGGTGACACAGACGAGGGGAGAGGCCGATGGCCTCACCAGCGTTGAAGAGGAGCGGGGCGGCGAGGCTCGGGGGCGACCCGTGGGGAGGAGATGAGGAGGCCACGGCGAGGCCGATCCAGCCCAGGGCGGCGGCGGTGGGGCAGCGCCGGCGGCGCCTTAGCGCCGGCGATGACAACGGGTCGGGCGGCTCGGCGGGAGGATCCCGGTGGTGGCGTCGAGCGAAGAGGACGGCGTCGTCGGGCGCGTGGAGGTCGTTTGGGGAGGATGGGTGGAGCGAGGCGGTGGCGACGTCGTTTCGGCGACGGAGTGTGAGGCGGGGCAGACCGGCGACGGCGGGGCGGCGTCGGGGCGCATCCGCGCGACGAGGGCGAGGAGGAGACGAGGACGATCCGGCGATGGGATCGGGCGGCGGCCCGATCTCGATCCCGCTCACGATGGGGGGGAAGGGGATCGCGGGGGGGGGGGGGTGGGGAGGCTTTCGCCTCGATCCCGATTGGATCGGGAGGGAAGAGGGAGTGGCGTCGGGGGGGGGGTGCCTTTCGGCCGACAGGGGAGGGTATGGGGAGTGGGGTGGGCCGGCCTGGCATGTGGGTGGGCCGAGGCCCAGTGGGGGGGGAGGCCTTTTCTGTTTTTATTTCTTTCGTTCTATTTTTGTTTATTATTCTTTTTCTGTTTTCTGTTTTATTTTAGTTCCTCTTTTATCTTAGTTTTATAAACTATAAAAGTAGTCCCTAATTTAGTGTTAGCAATTAGCTACTGCCACATAAGTTTGGGCAACAAAATAAATTAGTTTAATATTTTATTGATTGTATAAGGCATTCAACTAATTGTCTTTGCCACTTTATTTAAAACATTTTAGAGTATTTTACACTTTTATAAAAGTGTGGTTTCTCCACCATACTTTCTTATGCATTATTTGGCTCACTCCGAACATTTTAGTTTTAAAGTTTGGAAACTTTCGTTGTTTGCCTATGTTTTCAATTTGAATTAGAACCGGGTTCGAATCAACGTGAGTTTAATCACAGTAACCGAGGTGGTGTGGCATCATTAGTAGGGATTACTATAGCTTAATTACCCGGGCGTCACAATTCTCCTCCACTACAAGAAATCTCGTCCCGAGATTTAAGAGGGGAGTAAGGGGAAAGTCCTGGTTACGAAATTCTAACAACCCTTCTCGGTTTTGGTTGCTCTTCTTGAAGAGGTCGATCCGTTACCTTGACATCTTCATTTCTCTGCTACAGGTCATCATGGTGATGCCGCCCCTTTTCTCGGGAACTCCAACGTACTTACGAATAGGTAAGGGGTTATTCCGCGTAACGAACCTCTGCAAGGTTGACTATCTGGTAGCTAACATCGGGAAGGTGGCGGAAAGTAACTCTCGAACCGGAACTTAAGAAAATATCGAGAGCAGAGTAAGAAGGTACCATGAGAAGTTTCGACGGGTAGGCAATCATTCGATGCCTGAAACAAAGTGTAAAAGGGGTCGAGTAATGGTAATAAGTTTTGTGTCTGATACCAGAATAGATTACTAGGAAGGTGACCCCGTGAATTACATACGAAGTCAAGCACGAGGAATAACTTGGGCAACAGGGGTGTACAGGAGAGTCAGGTTTCGATCTTGTGAAACTGTGGGTTATGGGCCCACCATGTGGGTTAAAAGTAGGAAGGGCGATGACGTCTTGCACGATCATGTAAGCAAGGCATGTCAGAGGATAGACTATCGATTATGTCGGCAACAACCATTGGTACCAAGGGCGAGGGACGAAGAGAACCATTTTCCTGCTCGTTGAACGAGGCGGACCAATAGGCAAAGTTCTCGTCCATCGGTGGCTACCGGAATGCCATCAACAATAGTAACAAGTTCTTGCTGACAGAATTTCACACCGAGGAGTTTACATAAGCAGTAGAATATTGCTGCTTAGATCATATAGATCACAAGAAAGGTTCAAACAACCAATGGAAAGTAAAATATGATTATCATGTTAAACAGAACAATGGAAAGGAAAATGTGTTTAAACACATATTTCAGGGGTATATCCTTTCCAAGGGCAAATAGAGCATGATATCCATGACAGGATATAAAGTGGAAAACCCTTTTAGGTACGGGGAGAGAAATTTCATGACATTACCCATACAACGGGGTTAGGATAAATGATAAAGAAAAGTTAGCATCGTGCTTCAAATGTTCCTGTTGCAAATCGGAGTACCATTGACATGCTTAGAGATAGCATTGACATGGTCTTCAGGTGAAGATCAGACTTTGGAAACACGAAGGATCCATCAGGAATAACTTGTAGAATGAGCCTTACAATTTCCTCAAGGATGAATGGATAACCTTGTTGAAAAGGAATCTATAATGATAGGTCCTCCAGCCGGGGGGGGCGGTGCTAGGCATGACATCATGTTACCGGGTCATCAAAGGATCAACATCATAACTCTTGGAAAGTTGTCCCAACCATCATATCTGATCGAGATTCAGATCCGATTGGTGTCATGATACCTCAGACTCAGGATGTCCGAGAAGAAAAGGTGCAACACAAATAGACGAAATGACATTTCAAAATTATCAGGAAGTGAACTACGGGAGCGGGTTCTTGAAGCAATAGTTCATCCTTAAACCAAGGAGGGGATGAGAAGGTCATTTGATGGGCTCAGCGACAATTCATCGAGAATTCCAAACGGATGGATTTCCATGACAATGTGAACAAGAAGATGACATTTGTCAGCTCAAATGGTATAATGATGTATGCTCGAGGAAAACATACACAATTAAACATTGGTTGAAAAGTGCACCCGAAATATGGGCTGGGTTGCACGACCAATGTCGGAATGGTGATTCAATAATCAATAGTCTAAGAATTTCACTTCAAAGCAAGAGGCTTGCTAGAAGTTTTGAATTCACACGTCATAGCTCAATTGTCGGTATTCCGGTTGAAAACAATACGGGGGCCAAGGAATGAACGAAGATGGCAAGAAGTATTATGATATCAAGAATTCTTAAGAGGTGGTGAAATTATCACCACATCCTTGACAAAAGGAGATGGTAATACTTCCGAGGTAAGGAAGATCAACTGCTGGGTAGCAGGGATCTCAAGGTTTACACAAAACACGAACAAGTTGTGTTGAATGGAAGGCAATAAAGTGGTCGATGAGAAGGATGGTATTACCCATCATGAATTCAATTGAATTCCTGGAAGAGCTCATAAGGTTGATGATGATCATGACACAATTGTCGAGAGATTTCATGCAGATGTAGTCAATCAATGTTACATCAAGTCAAAGGAATGATGAAGCAAGAGGTTATTGGAACCACGATTCTGACACAAACTCGAACTCAAGCTTGTTGTTTAAGGTGAAAGGGTATGACGAGGAAAATCGACGTAAGCTTAGCTATCGCCGCAAATTGGTGCTCCGAGAATAAGGACCAGGTAGCATGCTTAGAATCATCACGACAATGATATAGCCAAACAGGATAGGAATGGCGTGATCGGGTACAAACTCGTACTTATAGAAGCTTCTTGAAGAGTTGTTGATCCGTAGAAGCGGACTTGGTTCGATTATCGGTGTCCTTGAGTGTTTAATAACTCGAGCCCGTGAAAAATTGGAATCGGTGGGAAGGTAGTACTTGATGAACTCATAAAAGTTATGCAGTTCCATGATAATCTCGAGATACCAGGGGGGTAATACTCGACACAAGGTCAAAGTAAAGGTTGGACTGGTGTATTGATCCATAGAAGACAATTGTTTTAACTTGTCCGAGAAATGGAATCAAAGAAGAACAATCATGGTCGGAACCACGGTTGCAAGGGATCAATTCACAGATACCATATGTTAGCTATCAAGGAAATAGTTATTATTACAAGAAGCTTCCATGATAGGATATACATCGCGTCCATGGGCATGAACACAAAGTTCAAGGTCGACTCCCACTTCCTCAATGCATAATCTTCCATTCACCTCTCGCATTTCGAAGATGACATTAGTTGTTGAAAGTTTTACCTGGTGCAATACCAGATAAGTATGACTCGTGAAATCTTTCGGGTTCACACCGATGAGGGAAGGCGTTGGTTCAATCCCATCGGGGCTCCTTACGAACATATACCATAAGCTTCAAGAGTAAATATTACCAGCTCGAAAGCAGAGCATGGTTGACAAAAGGAAAGGATACAATTTACCAAAGGCATTATGTATCGGAGAAAGAACTCACAAAGTGATTAATTATGAAGGACACCGTCGGATAATAATCCAACAAAGGGATATGGGATCCACAATGGGGCTGATATGAGTATCGATACCCAATCAGAGGAAGAAAGATTGCAAATGCATCGGTTTATAGAACAGCTGAATAGTTCAACGCTTAATTAGCAAAGTAATTATGATTCTCAAATCAAGGGATCAGGAGCAAATGTTCTGACCAAGAATGGATAAGCTGAATAGACTTAGGGGTACAATCAACGACAATTGGATTGGTCGAGAACCAATTCCAGTTAAAAGAATGGCAGCTCAGCCGGAAAGGCAATTTATCAGGATCAATGATGATTGCGTGTATTCGCAAACATATTGAGTCATTAGACCCAAAATGATAATGACAAGGAATGTCAATAAGACTACGAGACTTATGGGATTAACCATAATGCGAGCAAGCAGGAATTTCAAGAGCCAAAGGCTCCAGAGGATTTTCGGAAGATCGAATAGTATTTTGAAGACTTTTGTGAAACTCATGAACAAGCGGGATGAGCGGATACTCGACAAGTGCGAGGATTTATTTGAAGGGGTATTCATGTGGCAAAGAACTGCTAGGCAGTAGGCACGAAGTATTCTCGGAACAATAGAGAAAACTTCGGGTATCTTGTAATAACCAGATCAATGGGGGATGATCGTAAGAATTGCAAGTGTAAGTAGTTATCCATAAGGATTTATCGGTGGTCGCGAATAGCAAACGCGATGAACACAAGTTCTCGGGTTAACAGCGGAGAGTATCTTCAGGGTCTTCTGATGCAGCAGACGATCATCGCATAAGGGGCCCTCCGGTGAAAGTGATAACGAGATCCTAATGTTAGATTTGGTAAACTTCATTTAACCCGAATAGAGGAGAGATCGAGGCCCGGAGTAAAGGTCGAGGAGTAAAAGATCCTACTACCACCCAATGGCGACGTGTGCCCGTAAGACACACAGCCATGTTAGTAAAAGTTTTGTAAAGTCTAGACTCGACTTCAGCCAAGGAGTTGGAAGGGGGATTCCTACATGCAGTCGGCTCTGATACCAACTTGTGACGCCCCCGATTTAATCGTACACTAATCATGCACGCAAATGTGTACGATCAAGATCAAGGACTCACGGGAAGATATCACAACACAACTCTACAAATAAAATAAGTCATACAAGCATCATAATACAAGCAAGGGCCTCGAGGGCTCGAATACAAGTGCTCGATCATAGACGAGTCAAGGAAGCAACAATATCTGAGTACGCATATAAGTTAAACAAGGTGCCATAAGATGGCTAGCACAAAGCTGGGATCTGATTGAAAGAGGAGCAGCTCCTGCTCGGATCCTCCTAGCTACTCCTGGTAAATCGTCGGGCTGCACGTAGTAGTAGGCACCTCCGAGTAGTAGTCGCCATCGACGGTGGAGTCTGCTCTGGCTCCATCGTCTGCTGCGACAATCGAGTAGAGGTAGGGGGAAAAGGGGAACAAGGCAACCGTGAGTACTCATCCAGTACTCGCAAGCAAGGAGCTACACTACATATGCATGGATATATGTGTAAAGGGCCATATCGCGGACTGAATCGCAGAATGCCGTAATAAGAGGGGGATAGCTAGTCTTAGCGAAGACTACGCTCGGACACCGGTCTTGCAACAGGTAGAAGAGGACAATCAAGTCCTCCAAGTAACATCACATAGCAATAATCCTACCCGCGATCCCTCCTCATATCCACGAGAGAGAGCGACCACCGATTGTATCCGCACTTGGAAGGGTGTGTTTTATCGAGTATCCGGTTCTAGTTGTCATAAGCTCAAGGTACAACTCCAAGTCGTCACTGTTACCAAGATCACGGCTATTCGAATAGATTAACTTCACTGCAGGGTGCACCATCTTACCCAAAGACGCTTGATCCCATTTGGCGGACACACTTTCTGGGTCATGCCCGCCGCGGAAGATCAACACGCCGCAGCCCCACCTAGGCACAACAGAGAGGCCAAGACGCCGGTCTAAACCTAAGCGCCGCAGGGTGCAGGCCCATCGCCTGGCACACCAAGACGTTGCGAGGGCGGCCGAAGCAGACCTAGCCTAGCAGGCGTTCCAGTCCAATCCGGCTGGCCATTCGTCACGACGTCTGAAGTGCTTCGGTGATACCACGACGCCGGGATACCCATAACTACTCCCGCGTAGATGGTTAGTGCGTATAAGCTCGTAGCCAACTCAGATCAAATACCAAGACCTCGTTAAGCGTGTTAAGTAACCGAACGCCCGAGCAGGGCAGTGCCCACCTCTCTCCTAGGCGGTCTCAACCTGCCTGTCAGCTCCGCCTCAAGATCCACTCATGGGTGCTCCACAAGCCGACCCGACTTTAGTCACCACATGTATCATGTATAAGTATAAGTATATACCCGTGATCACCTCCCGAGTGATCACGACCCGATAGTATAGCACGACAGACAAGAATGTAGGGCCACAGATGAAAGTACTAGCATCCTATACTAAGCATATAGGATTGCAGGTAAGGTAACAACAGTAGTAACAAGGACAGGCTATGCATCAGGATAGGTATAACAGAAAGCAGTAACATGCTACACTACTCTAATGCAAGCAGTATAGAGTAGAATAGGCGATATCTGGTGATCAAGGGGGGCTTGCCTGGTTGCTCTGGCAAGAGAGAGGGGTCGTCAACACCGTAGTCGAACTAAGCAGCAGCAGCGTCGGTCTCGTAGTCTACCGGAGAGAAGAGGGGGAAGAAACAATGAATACCAAGTAAACAGATGCATATCGATGCATGACATGACAAGTAGCGATGCTAGGTGTGCCCTAACGTGGTATGAGGTGGTACTGGTTAAGGGGGGAAACATCCGGGAAAGTATTCCCGGTGTTTCGCGTTTTCGGGCAGGGGAGCCGGAGGGGGAAAGTTGCAGGTTCGATAGGTTAGGGGTGTGTGGCGGACGAACGGACTGCGTATCCGGATTCGTCTCGTCGTTCTGAGCAACTTTCATGTTGAAAATATTTTAATCCGGGTTACGGATTAAAAGATATGATTTTCTAAAGATTTTATTAATTTCTGGAATTTAATTAATTAATTAATTAATTCGAAAAATGGATTTATGACGTCAGCATGATGTCATGCTGACGTCAGCAGTCAACAGGGTTGACTTGGTCAACCTAACATGTGGGTCCCGTTTGTCATAGTCACAGTTTAACTAAACATAATTAATTAGTTAATTAATTATTAGGTTATCTAATCAGAGTTAATCAGGTTAATTTAACATATCTAATTAAGTTAATTAATTTTTAAATTAATTAATTATTAATTGTCTTTAGTCATTTGATATTCTTTTTTTTTGTTCTAACAGGGGCGGACCCACTAGTCATTCCCTGTTAGCTTAATTAAATTAGTTAGTTACTTTAATTAATTAAGTGGGCCCATAGGTCAGTGTCACCAGGGTGGATTAGGGAGGTTAGCTTAGGGCTAACCACCGTGGTTAGCACCGGGACCCACAGGGAGTGGCCCAGCCGGCAAGATCGCGCACGCGCCGGCGATGAGGCCCGACACGCTGGTGGTGGCCGGAATAAGGCCTCCGGCGACCATTTGGACGATGGAGCGGCTCGTTCGAACCGGAGGAGCAAAGACCTGCAGCAACGGCGGCATCGCCCGAGGTGGGTGGGCCACAACGGCGACGTGCGTTCGAAGGCCGCGCTGGGGTGCGGGTAGGTGCGTGACGGCGAGGTCCTACCGGGCGAAAGGTGGCAAGCGCTGGGTCGATGCGCGCGGGCAGTGAACGGCGCCGGTGACACAGATCGAGGGGGAGAGGCCGATGGCCTCACCAGCGTTGAAGAGGAGCGGGGCGGCGAGGCTCGGGGGCGACCCGTGGGGAGGAGATGAGGAGGCCACGGCGAGGTCGATCCGGCCCAAGGCGGCGGCGGTGGGGCAGCGCCAGCGAGGCGGCGCCTAGCGCCGACGATGACAACGGGGTCGGGGCGGCTCCGACGGGGAGGATCCCGGTGGTGGCGTCGAGCGAAGAGGACGGCGTCGTCGGGCGCATGGAGGTCGTTTGGGGAGGATGGGTGGAGCGAGGCGTCGGCGACGGCGTTCCGGCAACGGAGTGTGAGGCGGGGCAGCCCGGCGACGGCGGGGCGGCGTCGGGGCGCATCCGCGCGACGAGGGCGAGGAGGAGACGAGGACGATCCGGCGATGGGATCGGGCGGCGGCCCGATCTCGATCCCGCTCGCGATGGGGGGGGGGAAAGGGGATCGCGGGGGGTGGGGAGGCTTTCGCCTCGATCCCGATTGGATCGGGAGGGAAGAGGGAGTGGCGTCGGGGGGGAGTGGGGTGGGTGCCCTAGGGTTTCGGCCGACAGGGGAGGGTATGGGGAGTGGGGTGGGCCGGCCTGGCATGTGGGTGGGCCGAGGCCCCATGGGGGGGGGGACGGCCTTTTCTGTTTTTATTTCTTTCGTTCTATTTTTGTTTATTATTCTTTTTCTGTTTTCTGTTTTATTTTAGTTCCTCTTTTATCTTAGTTTTATGAACTATAAAAGTAGTCCCTAATTTAGTGTTAGTAATTAGCTACTGCCACATAAGTTTGGGCAACAAAATAAATTAGTTTAATATTTTATTTATTGTAAAAGGCATTCAACTAATTGTCTTTGCCACTGTTTAAAACATTTTAGAGTATTTTACACTTTTATAAAAGTGTGGTTTCTCCACCATACTTTCTTATGCATTATTTGGCTCACTCCGAACATTTTAGTTTTAAAGTTTGGAAACTTTCGTTGTTTGCCTATGTTTTCAATTTGAATTAGAACCGGGTTCGAATCAACGTGAGTTTAATCACAGTAACCGAGGTGACGTGGCATCATTAGCAGGGATTACTGTAGCTTAATTACCTGGGCGTCACACATAACAAGATTCAGCAAAGCGGTATTAATATCACAAGACTCCGCACTAGTGGAGGGAGGAGCAATCGGAGTGCTAATAAAGTCATTGTTGTTGGTATTGGAGAAATCACACAACTTGGTGTTCTCTTGAGTCATTGTAACTACGCAACAAGTTTGCTCTCAAAAACAGATCTGACGAGAAAACGGCGAACGAAAAAGAGGGCGAATAAAACGGCATTTTTTTGTGAAGTGGGGGAGAGGAAAACAAGAGGCAAATGGCGAATAATGTAAATTGCAAGGAGATGAGATTTATGATTAGGAACCTGGTAGATGTTGATGATGTTTCCCTGGCAATGGCACCATAAATTACTTTTGATGCGGCTTGAACTACGCCGATATTTCCTCAAAGAGGATGGGATGTGAGCACAGCTACGGTGGGTATTACCCTCAGTGATGAGAACAAGGTCATCGAACCAGTAGGAGAACCACGCAACACCACGTAAGCAGCTCCTTCACACAAAGAACAAATACTTGCAACCCGACGTAAGAGAGGGGTTGTCAATCTGTCATGGGTAAAAAGATAGATAAAATTGTAGTAGATTGGATAAATAGATCTCGCGGGAACGCGAGATAAAATAAATAACAATAAATTGCACGTGTATTTTTTGGATTAATAGATCTGAAAAAAAGTAATAAAAAATAGATCACGAAAGCAAATATAATAAAGAAGAGACCCGTGGGCCATAGATTTCACTAGTGACTTCTCTCGAGAAATATAGCAAACGGCTGGTAAACAAATTACTGTTGGGAAATTGATAGAACTTTAAATACTCATGACGATATCCAGGAAATGATCATTATATAGGCATCACGTCCAAAATTAGTAGACCGACTCCTGCCTGCATCTACTACTATTACTCCACACATCGACCGCTATCCAGCATGCATCTAGTGTATTAAGTTGATGGAGAAACGGAGTAATGCAACAAGAATGATGGCATGATGTAGACAAGATCTATTTATGTAGAAATAGACCCAATATTGTTATCCTTAATAGCAACGATACATATGTGTTGGTTCCCCTTCTGTCACTGGGATCAAGCACCGTAAGATCGAACCCATCACAAAGCACCTCTTCCCATGGCAAGATAAATAGATCAAGTTGGCCAAACAAAACCCAAATATCATAGAAGAAATACGAGGCTATAAGAAATCATGCATATAAGAGATCAAAGAAGACTCAAATAACTTTCATGGATCAAAAAACATAGATCTGAACATAAACTCAAAGTTCATCGGATCCCAACAAACACACCGCAAAAAGAGTTACATCATATGGATCTCCAAGAGACCATCGTATTGGGAATCAATAGAGAGAGAGGATGCCATCTAGCTACTAACTACGGACCCATAGGTCTACAATGAACTACTCACGCATCATCGGAGAGGCACCAATCGACATGATGAACCCCTCCGTGATGGTGTCTAGATTGGATCTGGTGGTTCTGGAACTTGCAGCGGCTGGAACTGATTTTTGTCTACTCTCCTAGGGTTTCTGGAATATTGGGGTATTTATAGAGCGAAGAGGCGGTGCGGGAGGCCACCGAAGTGGGCACAACCCACCTGGGCGTGCTTGGGCCCCTAGGCGCGCCCTGGTGGGTTGTGCTCCCCTCGGAGCACCCCCCAGGTGCTTCTCCGACCCATTGGATGTCTTCTAGTCCATAAAATTCCACAAAACGTTTCGCTGCGTTTGGACTCCATTTGGTATTGATTTCCTGCGACGTAAAAAAACAAGCAGAAAACAACAACTGGCATTGGGCACTATGTCAAAAAATTATATAAAATGATTATAAAATTTGTAAAACATCCAAGAATGATAATATAACAACATGGAACAATAAAAAATTATAGATACGTTGGAGACGTATCAGCTCGCTGGTCGGTGAGGGAGTTGGATGATATTCATCATGTAATCGAGTTAGTTTTGTTAGGGCTTGATCCCTTGTATCCATTATGTTCTGAGATTGATGTTGCTATGACTTTGCCATGCTTAATGCTTGTCGCTTTGGGCCCGGGTGCCATGATTTTAGATCTGAACCGTTCATGTTATCACCATTACATCTGTGTTCTAGATCTGATCTTGCAAGTTATAGTCACCTATTACGTGTTATGATCCGCAAACCCCGGAGTAATAATAGTCGGGATACTTTCCGGTGATGACCGTAATTTGAGGAGTTCGTGTATTCCCAGTGTGCTAATGCTTTGTTCCGGTTCTCTATTAAAAGGAGGCCTTAATATCCCTTAGTTTCCTTATGGACCCTGCTGCCACGGGAGGGTAGGGCAAAAGATGTCATGCTAGTTCTTTCCATAAGCATGTGTGACTATTTACGGAATACATGCCTACATTATATCTATGAAATGGAGCTAGTTTTGTATTGCTCTAGGTTACAACTTTTATATGATCTATATCATCCAATGAATTCACCGATCCAATGCCAACGACTTTTTCACATATTGTTCTTGCTAAGTTGCTATTGCTATTGCTACTATCACAACTGCTACAAAATCATTGCTATCACGGTTACCGTTATTGTTACTACTACTATCAAAATTATCATACTACTATGCTACTGATCATATTGCTGCAGATAATTAATCTCCAGGTGTGGTTGAATTGACAACTTAGCTAATAATACTTACAAATATTCTTTGGCTCCCCTTGTGTCGAGTCTATAAGTTTGGGTTGAATACTCTACCCTTGAAAAATGCTGCAATCCCCTATACTTGTGGGTTATCAAGACCTTTTTCTTGCGCCGTTGCCGGGGAGCATAGCTATATTTGTTGAGTCACTTGGGATTATTATCAATTTATCACAATGAAGAATTTGAAGGATACCAAGACTAAGATTTTTTTTCCTCTAAGACAAGGGGAGGTAAGGAACTGCCATCTAGCTCTGCACTTGATTCACCTTCTCTTATGAGTAGACTTGCAACACCACCACATGCTATTAATCCTGATATGTCACAGGTTATTGATGATGCTACTTCTATGAATGCTACTCATGATGATGCTAGTACCTTGCTTGATGATGGTGTGCCACTAGGTGATTTTCTTGATGAACAAATTGCTAGAGTTAGAGAGAATGAAATTACTTGGCCCGATGAAATAATTAAACCTGAAAATCTTGAAACACCTATTAGACCTAGCTCTCCTAGATATGAATTGCCTAAAGTACGCGAAGGTTATGTTATGGATGAGGAGACAGCTAGAGACTTTTTTGCATGCAATGATAGAGATGATCTTAAGAAATTATTATGCAAACTGAAAGAGAAAACTTTGAATGCTAGAATGCAATATGATCCTAAGTTTGCTACTTCACCTATCTTTGTTGATGATAAGGATTATGAATTCTCTATCGACCCAGAGTTAATTACTTTGGTTGAGTCTGATCCTTTCCATGGTTACGAAACTGGAACTATGGTGGCACATATTACCAAGTTAAAGGATATAGCCACCCTTTTTGCTCACGAGGATAAAATTCGCTATTACTATATCCTCATATTATTTCCTTTCTCATTAAAGGGTGATGCTAAGACATGGTACAATACTCTTGGTCCTGGCTGTGTGCGTAGTCCCCAGGATGTGATTTATTATTTCTTTGAAAAATATTTTCCTCCTCATAAGAAACAGGCTGCCTTACAGGAAATATTTAACTTTTTGCAAATTGAAAGAGAGAATCTCCCACAAGATTGGGGGAGGCTTCTCCAATTAATTAATGCTTTGCCTCATCATCCACTCAAGAAAAATGAAATACTTGATATCTTCTATAATGGACTAACCGATGCTTCTAGGGACTTCCTAGATAGTTGTGCTGGTTGTGTTTTCAGGGAACAAACTGTTGAACAAGCTGAGGAATTATTGAATAACATATTGAAAAATTATGATGATTGGACTCTTCCTGAACCACCGCATAAACCCACTCCGAAGAACATGGGTATCTTATATCTCAGTCCTGAAGATATGCAAGAGGCAAAGAAATCTCTGAAGAAAAAGGTATTAAAGCAGAGGATGTTAAAAATTTACCTCCTATTGAAGAGATATGTGGACTTGACACACCACCATGTAAGGTGGTAGAGGGAAACTCTTTATTAAAGTTTTACGAAGGTGATATCCCTTACAATAAACATCCTAGTCAGTGCTTATACGAGTTTGACAACTACATTATGAAACAAGATCACTTCAATGCCAATGTTATGAAACAATTGAAATATATTTATGATATGATTGCTCGCTTGAGTGACTTGTTATTTAGAATCTCAAATGATGCGAGAGGTGTAGGAAAACATGCCTCTATGGTTCAAACTCAACTAGAACAAGTTGCTAAAGCTCAAAGAGAATTGCTTGCTGAATTGAACAACAACATACATGACTTTGCTGTTAGAGTAGCAACTAGAGGAGGTAAAATGACTCAGGAACCACTTTATCCTAAGGGACATCATAAAAGAATTAAACAAGACTCTCAAAGAAATAACACTGATGCACCTAGTCCTTCTAAAAATAAAAATAAAAAAAATGATAGGACTTTGCATGCTTCTAGTGAACCTGAAATAGAAAAACCTCCTGGAGATAATAATGATGCTTCTATCTCTGATGCTGAAACTCAATCTGGTAATGAACATTCACCTAGTGATAATGAAAAAGGTAATGATGATGTTCATGAAGATACTCAACTCGACAATGATAAACAACTAGATAATGATGTTGAGATAGAACCAACTGTTGATCTTGATAACCCGCAATCTAAAAATAGAAGATATGACAAAATAGACTTTGTTGCTAGAAAACATGGAAGAGAAAGAGAACCATGGGTCCAAAAACCCATGCCCTTTCCACATAAATCCACTAAGAAAACGGATGATGAAGAATTTGAGTGTTTCGCTGAAATGCTTAGGCCAGTCTTTTTGCGCAATCGCTTGACTGATATTTTAAAGATGTCCCCTTATGCAAAATATATGAAAGACATCATCACTAATAAAAGAAAGATACCTGAAGCTGAAATCTCCACCATGCTTGTTAATTATTCTTTTAAGGATGGAGTACCTAAAAAACTTGGAGATCCGAGAATACCAACTATACCTTGCTCCATCAAAAGAAATTATGTCAAAACTGCTTTGTGTGATTTAGTAGCCGGTGTTAGTGTTATGCCTTTCTCCTTATATAAAGACTTTATTTGAATAAACTCACACCTACTGAAATATCTTTGCAAATGGCTGACAAATCAACTGCCATACCTATCGGTATTTGTGAGGATGTGCTCGTTGTTGTTGCAAATGTTACTATCTTAACTGACTTTGTTATACTTGAGATGCCCGAGGACGACAACATGTCAATTATCCTTGGTAGACCCTTCTTGAATACTGGAGGGGCTATTATTGATTGCAATAAAAGCAAGTTCACATTTCATATCAATGGTAATGAGAATACGGTGCACTTTCCGACGAAACAATTCCAAGTGAATGGAATTAATGTTATTGAAAAATCTCCGACACTCACTATTGGAAGTTTTCATCTACCTCTACCTACTGCCAAAAAGAAATAAGAAATGCTTATTGTTGGGGACATGCATATCCCCGTTGAGGTAACTTAGTGTCTTGCAAAAGTTCTTCGGTTTCATGCCAATCGAAAGTGGTTGCTAATAAGACTTGATCAACCTTATTAATGGATCATTTTTTAGAGGTATGAAGTTGATGAATTTAGTGGGCACAACCTTCTGTTTCTAACTTTTGTTTTCTATTTTTCTTAGTTAAATAAAATAAAATGCCATGCTTTTCTATTTTCTGAATTTCTCGTGCAATAAAAAATGACCAAAAAATAAAAGCTCTTAGAATGCCCTGAAAATTTAATACGATTTTTTTTGAATATTTAAGAATTTTTTATGCAAATAACATCAGAGGGGATGCACCAAGTGGGCACAACCCACCTGGGCGCGCCAGTAGCCCCAGGCGCGCCTGGTGGGTTGTGGTCCCCACGTGGGCCCCTCACTTATCTCTTTAGCCCATGTTATCACCTACCTTCAGAAAAAAGTCACCATTGCTCTCTCTCTCTCTCTCTCTCTCTCTCTCTCTCTCTCTCTCTCTCTCTCTCTCTCTCTCTCTCTCTCGTGTTCTTGCTCTCAAACCCACGGATTTCGATCTCTTTGCTCGAAGCTCCGTTCCTGAAACTATTCTGGGGGATTGCTACTTGGTATGTGACCCTCCATTGGTCCAATTAGTTTTTCTTTTAGTAGTTTAATTTTTGAATAATTAGCTACTCTCGGTGCTACTGTAGATGAGCTTGCATGTTGAATTCTTAGAGTTCTAAGTAGTTTGAATGCTTAATATGGCCTCTATGCATCCCTATTAGTCGTTGCTTACAATCTTGTGAAGTTCTATGGACAAAAATTTCGTGAACTAAAAATTTCAGAATTTTGTTCATAGGAATAGGATGAGTTTCTTCAAGAAGTTTGCCTCCAAGAAGAACTCTAAGGGAGTCATTGGGGAATCATCGGATAATGACCTCCATATTCCGAGAAGGGCAGAGGTACGGCCGCGCGAATGGCGGCATAACCCCTTGATGGATGGAGCTAGGATCCGTCAAGAGTTCGCACAATTTGTTGCCAATGCTGGGCTTACCGACTTCATCGCAGCTGAGTGTGAACAATACCATCTCCTTACAAATTCCTTTGTGCAAAATTTCCATTTTCTGAGTAGGAATAACCCCCTGAGGTGCAGTTTAATTTATCTACTGAAATCCGTCAGATGCCTCTTACTGAGTTTTGTGATGTATGCTTGATCCCTTCTGACGGGGAGATAAGAGAGCCTAGGCTGCAGAGTTCGAGTATTTTTATCATCTTTTGACAGTGGGAGATGAGAGAGGTGTATCGGGTGTCACCGCCACCAGCTTGTAGTTTCCTTCTGTGCATTATTTTGCTCTGTTCATTGCTAAGTGTTTGCTTGCTAGAGAGATGGCTGGTGCACTTAGTGCCCCCAATTTCGCTCTCTTATGTCGTGCACTATATGGTGATAACACTTATAGCCTAGGGGCTATCATTGCATGTCGCTTGCACCTTAACAGGACCAAGGGTAAAATTCATGGCGGTATCTATGCCACTCGTTTAGAGAGTCCCTTTAACATTCCGATTCGCCAGCATGATTATCGCTTGCCCAAGGTTTACTTGGATCATCAGGCTATGGCAGCTCATCAGTTTATTGATGGCGAGAACACTACTATTGATATTCCCTATGACCTGGTTTTCAGTGAGAACACCCGTGACATTATTCCGTTGCCTGCACCTGCTTTGTTTGATTCTTTTGCCAGGGGCGGACACAGGATTATGCCAGATGACATTATCGCTTACCAGAACACCCATGCAGCAGAGGAGGAGCCTCAGGAGTAGGACGCTCAGGTGCCTGCCCCCCAGCACTTCCACATGGGACCGGACAGCTACTACGAGTGGTGATTACCAAGCTAGGCCAAAAGCCTAAGCTTGCGGGAGTATGTATTTCCACCGACATTACTTTCATGCTCACACATTTCATTTCAGTTGTTGGTGTCCACACTTTTTCATTGTATTATCCATGCTAGATTTATTTTCTCGCTTTCTTCTTGTGTGTTTGAAAAACTTTGAGAAAACCCAAAAATATCTCTTGCTTCTTTTCAGTTTTTATTTCTAGCTTGGTTAGTTGTAATATTTAAAAGAAAACCCAAAAAGATTTCCTTATTCTTCTTTTGCTTGTTGGGAGCTTTCCCATGTAAATAGTTTTTCTCCTTTTTTCTTGAATTTGCTTTCTTCTAGAAAAACTAAAAACTCCAAATATATTTCAGTGTGTTTCTCCGAAATTCTTTTCTTCTTGAGGCATACCAAGGAGAAGACCACGATGAAAATGTTGAGTGGCTCTCATATGCATTATTTTTTATCTAGTTGATCTAACAAAGAGCTCAAATCGTTTTGTCTTCTCCCTTTGAATAAAATGTTTGCAGATTCCAGCTTAGTCCACGACACTCTTGCACTATTATTATTTTCATAACATTCAGTCATGCAAGTGAAAGGAAATAATGACAATATTTGGTGAACTGGCTGTGGCAGAGAGAAACGGGTATGAACTCAACTTGTTATGCTTTTGTAAATATGTTTAACCTAGTATCCATTATTCAGCCTATTATGATCAAACATGTTTGCAATCACAATTAGAGATTATAGTTTCTCATGCCATGCTTAAGTAGCTAGGAGTGAATAATGATTTATCTTGGATGTCAACATTGCGTTAAAATGATTGTGATGTAGTATGATGATATGATATCCTCCTTTGAATGTTCGAGTGGCTTGACTTGGCACATGTTCATGCATGTAGTTGAATCAAAACCAACATAGCCTCTAAGATATTTATGTTCATGGTGTTCATATCCTACTCATGCTAGTGTTCAATGTTATTTATGCATAATGCATGATCATGATCATTTTCGCTCTCTAGCTGGCCGCTTCTCAACCTATTTGCTAGCCTTGGCCTGTACTAAGCGGAAAACTGCTTGTGCGTCAAAATCCTAAAACCCAAGTTATTCTAGATGAGTCCACCATACCTACCTATATGCGGTATTACCATGCCGTTATAAGTAATTTAAATTTCCACCTCTAAAAACTTCAAATAAACATCCATTTTTGTGTTCCTGGTTTGTTCATAGAGTGACAGGAGGTAGTCAATATCTTCCATGCTAAGCGGGTTATTCTCATGATGAGTGTTTATTCACTCGTCCTTGCACGAGAGGGTGGTAATTGGGATTCCCAGTCCCAAATTCAAAACTACAAATAATTAAACAAAACTCCCCCAGGAATGATGTTGGTATGGACGGTACCTGTGGATTCGACTTGCCGTGGAGTGTGTTTGTTGGTGGAGGGGGAGTAAACCTTTGCTTTCATTGCTCAGGAACCGCCACTAATGTGTTTAGCATGGAAGATGTCGATAACTAATGCTCACAAAGTAAATAGGAAGGGTGCATTTCTCAAAATTTCATTTATCTTTGTTTTAAAAATATGAGCTCTGGCACCGCTGCAAATCACTGCTTCCCTCTGTGAAGGGACTATCTATTTAATTTCATGTTGTGTCGTTGCTACCTCTTGAGCTTGCGTTGGTTTTTTCCTTGAAGAGGAAAGGGTGATGCAGCAAAGTAGCGTAAGTATTTCGCTCAGTTTTTGAGAACCAAGGTATCAATCCAGTAGGAAACTACACACAAGTCGCCTCGTACCTACACAAACAAATAAGAACCTTGCAACCAATGCGATAAAGGGGTTGTCAATCCCTTCACGGCCACTTGCAAAAGTGAGATCTGATAGAGATAATAAGATAAATATTTTTGGTATTTTTATGATATAGACTGAAAGTAAAGATTGCAAAGTAAAAATAGATTGGAAACTTATATGATGGAAAATAGACCCGGGGGCCATAGGTTTCATTAGTGGCTTCTCTCAAGATAGCATAAGTATTACTATGGGTGAACAAATTACTGTCGAGTAATTGATAGAAAAGTGCATAATTATGAGAATATCTAGGCATGATCATGTATATAGGCATCACGTCCGTGACAAGTAGACCGAAACGATTCTGCATCTACTACTATTAATCCACACATCGACTGCTATCCAGCATGCATCTAGAGTATTAAGTTCATAAGAACAGAGTAATGCAGGCAAGATGACATGATGTAGAGGGATAAACTCAAGCAATATGATATAAACCCCATCTTTTATCCTCGATGGCAACAATACAATACGTGCCTTGCTGCCCTAACATCCTTTGGGAAAGGACACCGCAAGATTGAACCCAAAGCTAAGCACTTATCCCATTGCAAGAAAGATCAATATAGTAGGTCAAACCAAACTAATAATTCGAAGATACTTGCAAAGATAACCAATCATACATAAAAGAATTTAGAAGATTCAAATATTGTTCATAGATAATCTTGACCATAAACCCACAATTCATCGGATCTCAACAAACACACCGCAAAAAGAATTACATCAAATAGATCTCCAAGAGGATCAAGGAGAACTTTGTATTGAGATCCAAAGAGAGAAGAAGCCATCTAGCTAATAACTATGGACCCGAAGTTACGTGGTAAACTACTCACACATCATCGGAGAGGCTATGGTGTTGATGTAGAAGCCCTCCGTGATCGATTCCCCCTCCGGCGGAGCGCCGGAAAAGGCCCCAAGATGGGATCTCACGGGTACAGAAGGTTGCGGCGGTGGAAATAGGGTTTCGTGGTGCTCCTGGATGTTTTCGGGGTATATGAGTATATATAGGAGGAAGAAGTAGGTCGGTGGTGCTGTGAGGGGCCCATGAGGGTGGGGGCGCGCCCAGGGGGCAGGCACGCCTCCCTGCCCCGTGGCCTCCTCGCTTCTTTCTTGATGTCCACTCCAAGTCCTCTGGATCATGTTTGTTCCAAAAAATAACTCTCCCGAAGGTTTCATTCTGTTTGGACCCCGTTTGATATTCCGTTTCTGCGAAACACTGAAATAGGCAAAAAAAATAGCAATTTGCACTGGGCCTTCGGTTAATAGGTTACTCCCAAAAATAATATAGAAGTGCTTAGTAAAGCCCATTAAACATCCAAAACAGATAATATAATAGCATGGAACAATCAAAAATTATAGATACGTCGGAGACGTATCAAGCATCCCCAAGCTTAATTCCTGCTCGTCCTCGATTAGGTAAATGATAAAAACATAATTTTTGATGTGGAATGCTACCTAGCATATTTCTCAATGTAATTTCCTTTATCGTGGCATGAATGTTCAGATTCGAAAGATTCAAGACAAAAGTTCAACATTAACATGAAAATAATAATACTTCAAGCGTACTAACAAAGCAATCATGTCTTCTCAAAATAACATGGCCAAAGAAAGTTATCCCTACAAAATCATATAGTCTGGCTATGCTCTATCTTCATCACACAAAGTATTTAATCATGCACAACCCCGATGACAAGCCAAGCAATTGTTTCATACTTTTGATGTTCTCAAACTTTTTCAATCTTCAAGCAATACATGAGCGTGAGCCATGGACATAGCAGTATATGTGGAATAGAATGTTGGTTGTGGAGAAGACAAAAAGGAGAAGATAGTCTCACATCAACTAGGCGTATCAACGGGCTATGGAGATGACCATCAATAGATATTAATGTGAGTGAGTAGGTATTGCCATGCAACGGATGCACTAGTGTGACGCCCCCGATTCAATCGTACACTAATCATACACGCAAACGTATACGATCAAGATCAGGGACTCACGGGAAGATATCACAACACAACTCTATAATAAAATAAGTCATACAAGCATCATAATACAAGCCAGGGGCCTCGAGGGCTCGAATACAAGTGCTCGATCATAGACAAGTCAGCGGAAGCAACAATATCTAAGTACAGACATAAGTTAAACAAGTTGCCATAAGATGGCTAGCTCAAACTAGGATACGGATCGAAAGAGGCGCAGGCCTCACCTGAGGATCCTCCTAACTACTCCTGGTAAATCGTCGGTGGGCTGCACGTAGTAGTAGGCACCTCCGGGGTAGTAGTCGTCATCGGACGGTGGCGTCGCTCCTGGGCTCCATCGTCTGCAGTTGCAGCAATCGAGTAGAGATAGGGAAAAGGGGAACAAGGCAACCGTGAGTACTCATCCAAAGTACCCATAAGCAAGGAGCTACACTACATATGCATGGAGATATGTGTAAAGGGCCATATCGGTGGACCGAACTGCAGAATGCGCCGTAATAAGAGGGGATAGCTAATCACATCAAGACTACGCTTCTGGCAACCTCCGTCTTGCAACATGTAGAAGGGAGTAGACTGAAGTCCTCCAAGTAGAATCAAATAGCAATAATCCTACCCGGCGATCCCCTCCTCGTATCCCTGAGAGAGAGCGACCACCGGTTGTATCTGGCACTTGCAAGGGTGTGTTTTATTAAGTATCCGGTTCTAGTTGTCATAAGGTCAAGGTACAACTCCAAGTCGTCCTGTTACCGAAGATCACGGCTATTCGAATAGATTAACTTCCCTGCAGAGGTGCACCACATAACCCAACACGCTTGATCCCATTTGGCCGGACACACTTTTCTGGGTCATGCCCGAACGCGGAAGATCAACACGTCGCAGCCCCACCTAGGCTCAACAGAGAGGTCAGCACGCCGGTCTAAACCTATGCGCAGTGGGCAGGCCCATCGCCCTTAGCACACCAAGACGTTGCGTTATGGGCCGAAGCAGACCTAGCCTCTGAGCGTTCGGTCCAATCCGCGCCGCCACTCATTCGCCGACGTCACGGCGTTTTCGGCTGATACCACGTCGCCGAAAGTGCCCATATCTTTCCCACGTAGTTGGTTAGTGCGTATAGGCCCGTGGCAGGACTCAGATCAAATACCAAGACCTCGTTAAGCGTGTTAAGTATCCGCGAACGCCGAACAGGGCCAAGCCCACCTCTCTCCTAGGCGGTCTCAACCTGCCATGTCGCTCCGCCACAAAGATCCATCCAGAGGGCCGTCGGGACAAAGGTCCTTTCAGCCCCCAATCCGTGAATCACTCGCGGGTGCTCCACAAGCCGACCCGACTTTAGTCACCACATGTATCATGTATAAGTATAAGTATATACCCGTGATCACCTCCCGAGTGATCACGGCCCGATAATATAGCACAGCAGACGGACAAGAATGTAGGGCCACAGATGGAATACTAGCATCCTATACTAAGCATGTAGGATTGCAGGTAAAGGTAACAACAGTAGTAGCAAGGACGGGCTATGCATCGGGATAGGTATAATGAAGCAAGAACATGCTACACTACTCTAATGCAAGCGGTATAGAGTAGAATAGGCTATATCTGGTGATCAAGGGGGGGCTTGCACTGGTTGCTCACGGCAAGAGAGAGGTCGTCAACTCCGTAGTCGAACCGGGCAGCAGCAGGCCGGTCTCGTAGTCTACCGGAGAGAAGAGGGGGAAGAAACAATGAATACCATGTAAACAGATGCATATCGATGCATGACATGACAAGTAACGATGCTAGGCGTGCCCTAACGTAGTATGAGGTGATACCGGTTAAGGGGGGAAACATCCGGGAAAATATCCCCGGTGTTTCGTGTTTTCGGGCAGAGGAGCCGGAGGGGGAAAGTTGCGAGTTCGATAGGTTAGGGGTGTGTGGCGGACCCAGGCAATTGCGTATCCGGATTAAATCTCAAATGCGTTACGAAAGCAACTTTCATGTTGAAAATAATTTAATCCGAGTTCTGGATTAAAAGATATGATTTTCTAAAGATTTTATTAATTTCTAGAATTTAATTAATTATTTAATTTAATCCGAAAATGGAATTATGACATCAGCATGATGTCATCTTGGCGTCGTGATCAACAGGGGTTGACTGGGTCAATCTGATGGTGGGACCCGGTTGTCATTGTCTAAGACTAACTAATCAGGTTTAGTTTGTTTAACTAAAATGATTAGGTTTATTAACTACAATTAATTAGGTTAACTAATCAGGATTAATTGAGTTAATTAATCCTTTAATTAATTAATTAATATTTTAATTATTTATTTATTTACTTTTTTTAATTTTTTTTCTTTTAATTTTCGCTGGGTGGGACACCTTGTCATAGGGCCAATGGCCTTAGCGGGCATGGGTGCTATGGTATTTGGCGAAGACATCGGGCGCCCGGCCAGACAGGCACCGCGACCCGAGGCGAAAGGGCGCCGGCGTGGCGTCTGAGAGGCGACGGGCCTCGCTGGACTCGTGGCTCAGCGACCATTTGGTCACCGAGAGCGATTCTGAGAGAGGGCGTCGACGCGAGTCGAGGAGAGGGGCCGATGGAGTGCGAGGGGTGGCCGGAGCGATGGCTCTGACGGTGACGAGTGGCGGTGGCGACGGAGCTGCGTCGGGGAGGAAGCAGGCGGCCTTGAGGAGCCGCGTCGCTTGAACAGCAGGTGCGGAGAGAGGACGAGAGGGAGCGCGGGTGCGGCCATGGCGCCGGAGCACTGTGGCGCGTGAGAAGGACCGAGAGGAGGGGAGGGGCGAGGCGGAGCTCACTGAGCGGGGTAGGGACTGGGCAGCGTGCTCGACGGAGCTCGGGGAGGTCGACGGGAACGAGCGACGGAGTGGAGAAGGACGGCGAGGTGGCGGCGGGGCGGCGTCGAGCGGCGAAGGCGGGGTCGTCCACGTAGGCGAGCGGCAAGGTGCGGGGCGTCAGGCGTCGGCTGCCCCACCGGATCCATGCGTGGAGGGGTGAGGGGTGGGCACCGCGACGGCGCTAGGTGGCGGCGGGGGGTCAGCGACGGGCGATCTGATCGGCCCGATCCGCATTGGATCATGGGGAAGCGAGAGGAGGAGAGGGGAGAGGTGGGGATCGATCCCGATCCAGGGGAATCGAGGGAGGGAGTGGGGCGAGTGGGGGATTAGGGTTACGGGGGTGGGGATAAGGCGAGAGTGGGGTGGGCCGGCCTGGTTGGTCTAAGGCCAGCTGGTAAAGGGCCCACAGGGAGAGGGGGCCTCTCCTTCTTTTCCTTAGTTAGTTTTTTTTTAATTTATTTTCTCTTCTGTTTTATTTCATTTTAAATATTTAGGCCTTTTATAAAAGCACGGTTCCTTCACCATAAATACCTAAGCATTAATTGGCACACTTCGAACATTTTAGTTTTAATGTTTGAAAACCTTTATTGTTTGCCTCGGTTTTAAATTTGAAATTGAACTAGGTTTGAACTAATGAAGTTTATCCACGGTGACCGAGGTGACGTGGCATCATTAGCGAGGGATCAATGTAGCTTAATTATCCAAGGCGTCACAATTCTCACTGTACTACAAGAAATCTCGTCACGAGATTTAAGAGGAGAAAGGGGAAGGTTTGGTAACGAATCTAAGCGGGTCTTCTCATCTGGCTTGCTCTTCTCGAAGAGACCGGTTCAATACATTGATGTCTTCATTTCTCTGCTTCAGGTCATCATGATGAAGTCGGCGCCTTTTCTTCAGGAACTCCATCGTACTTACGAAAGAATAAAGGGTGGGCACTCTGGGAGAACGGACGTCGGCAAGGTTGACTATCGGGTCGACAACATCGAGGAAGGTGGCGGAAAGTAACTCGAATCGAATCTTAAGAAAATATCGAGAGCAAAGTAAGGAGGTAACACAGGAAGTTTGAGCGGCAGGCAATCGTTCGATGCCTGTTATAGGGCGTGAAAGGGTCAAAAACAACGGGAATAAGTATTGTGTCCGATGCCAGACCTGAAGGTGGCTCATGAATTACCCACGAGGCCAAGCGCGAGGAATAACTTTGACACTAGGGTGTACAGGAGAGTTAGGTTTCGATCCTGTGAAACTGTGGGTTATGGGCCCACCATGTGGGTTAAACGTTGAAAGAGCAGTGACATCTTGCACGGTTATGATAGCAAGGCATGCCGAAGAATAACACATCGGTTATGTCGGTAACAACGTCGGTACTAAGGGCGAGGGACGAAGAGAACCATCTTCCTACTCGTAGAACGAGGCGGACCAATAGGCAAAGTTCTCGTCGATCGGTGGTTACAGCAATGTCATCACCAAAATAACAGGGTCTTTCTGACAGAATTGTACCACGAGGTGCTTACATAAGCAGGAGAATAATACTGCTTAGATTATATAGATCATAGAAAAGGTTTAAACAAACCAATGGAAGGAAAATATGATCATCAGATTAAACAGAACAATGGAAAGGAAAATATGTTTAAACACATATTTCAAGGGTATATCCTTCCCAAGGACAAGCAGAGCAAGATATCCATGACAGGATATAAAGTAGAAAACCATTTAGGTAGGGGGGAGGAATCTCATGATATTACCCATACAACGTGTTAAGATAAATGATAAATAAAATTTAGCATCGTGCTTCAAATGTTCCTGTTGAAAATCGGAGTACCATTGACATGCTTCGAGATAGCATTGACATGGTCTTCAGGTGAAGATCAGACTTTGGAAACACGAAGGATCCATCAGGAATAACTTGTAGAATAAGTCTTACAATTTACTCATGGATGAACGGATAACCTTGCTGAAAAGGACTCTATAATGATAGGTCCTCCAGCCGGGGGGGGGGGGGGGTGCTAGGCATGACATCATGTTACCGGGTCATCAAAGGATCAACATCATAACTCTTGGAAAGTTGTCCCAACCATCATATCTGACTGAGATTCATATCCAATTGGTGTCATGATACCTCAGACCCAGGGGGTCCGAGAGGAAAAGGTGTAACACAAATCGATTTAAATGACATTGCAAGATTCTCGAGAAATGAACTATGGGAGCGGGTTTCTGAAGCAATAGTTCATCATTAAACCAAGGAGGGGATGAGAAGGTGGCTGATGTGCTCAGCGACAATTCATCGAGAATTCCAAACGGATGGATTTCCATGATAATGTGAACAAGAAGATGACATTTGTTAGATCAAATGATATAATGGGATATGCTCGAGGAAAACATACATAATTAAACATTGGTTGAGCAATTGCACCCGAAATATGGGTTGGGTTGCACGGCCAATGTTTGAATGGTGATTCAATTATCGAAAGACTTAGAATGAACTATCGCCCATTCACTTCAAAGCAATAGGGTTGCTAGAAGTTCTGAATTCACACGTCATAGCTCAATTGTCGGTATTCCGGTTGAAAACAATATGGGGGCCAGGGAATGAACGAAGATGGCAAGAAGTATTATGATATCAAGAATTCTTAAGAGGTGGTGAAATTCTCACCACATCCTTGACAAAAAGAGATGGTAATACTTCCAAGGTAAGGAAGATCAACTGCTGGGTAGCAGGGATCTCAAGGTTTACACAAAACACGAACAAGTTGTATTGAACGGAAGGCAATAAAGTGGTCGATGATAATACAATTCATCGAGGGCAAGGATGGTATTTCTCATCATGAATTCAATTAATATCCTGGATGAGCTCAGAATGTTGATGATCACGACACCTTTGTCGCGAGAGTTCATGAAGATGTAATCGATCGTGACGACATCAATTCAAAGTAATGATGAAGTGAAAGGTTATTGGAACCAAAGTGCGACACAAACTCGAAACCAAGCTTGTTGTTCAAGGCGAAATGATATGACGATGAGGATCGACGTAAGGTTAGTTCATAAATCGTCGAAAATTGTGCTCCGAGAAGAAGGACCGGTAGCACGCAGTTAAAATCATCACGACAATGATATAGCCAAACAGGCTAGGAATGGCGTGATCGGGTACAAACTTCGTACTTATAGAAGCTTACCGAAGAGTTGTTGAACCGTGAGTGCGGACTCGGTTCGATTATCGGTGCCTTTGAGTGTATAATAACTTCGAGCCCGTGAAAAATTGGAATCAGTGGGAAGGTAGCACTTGATGAAGAACTCATAAGAAGTTATGCAGTTCCATGATAATCTCGAGATACCAGGGGGGGTAATACTCGACACAAGATCAAAGTAAAGGTTGGACGGGTGTATTGATCCATAGAAGACAATTGTTTTAACTTGTCCGAGAAATGGAATCAAAGAAGAACAATCATGGTCGGAACCACGGTTGCAAGGGATCAATTCACAGATACCATATGTTAGTTATCAAGGAAATAGTTATTATTACAAGAAGCTTCCATGATAGGATATACATCGCGTCCATGGGCATGAAGACAAAGTTCAAGGTCGACTCCCACTTCCTCAATGCATAATCTTCCATTCACGTCTCGTATTTCGAAGATGACATTAGTTGTTGAAAGTTTTACCTGGTGCAATACCAGATAAGTATGACTCGTGAAATCTTTCGGGTTCACGCCGATGAGGGAAGGCGTAGGTTCAATCCCATCGGGGCTTCTTGCGAACATATACCATAAGCTTCAAGAGTAAGTATCACCAGCTCGAAAGCAGAGCATGGATGACAAAAGGAAAGGATACAATTTAACAAAGGCATTATGTATCGGAGAAGGACTCACAAGGTGATTAATTATGAAGGACACTATCGGATATAATAATCCAACAGTGGATAAGGCGATCCACAGTGAAGCTGAGGTGAGTATCCATACTCAACCAGAAGAGGAAGGAATGCAAATGCAACAGGTTATGGAATCATCTGAATAATTCAAAGCTTAAATGCAAAGGAATTATGATTTCTAAAACAAAGGATCAGAAGCAGACGTTCTGATCAAGGATGGATCAATTGAATATACCAGAGGCACAATCCACGACAGATAGTTTGGTCGAGAACCAGCTCGTGTTCAAAATGACGTCTGAGCCAGAAGGATGAATTCTAGGATCTATTTGAGGGTTGCGAGCATTCGCAACATATTGAATCAACAGACCCAAAATGATAATGACAAGGTATGCCATTAAGATTACGAGACTTATGGGATTAACCATAATGCAAGCAAGCAAGAATTTCAAGAGCAATAGGCTGCTCGGGATTTACGGAAGATCGAATAGTATTTTAAAGACTTTTGTGAAACACATGAACAACTGGGGATGATCGGATACTCGACAAGTGCGAGGATTTATTTGAAGGGGTATTCATGTGGCAAAGAACTGCTAGGCAGTAGGCACAAAGTATTCTCGGTACAATAGAGAAAACTTCGGGGCATCTTGTAATAACAAGATCAATGGGGGATGATTGCATGAATGGCAAGTGTAAGTAGTTATCCATAAGGATTTATCGGTGGTCGGGAATAGCAAAAGTGATGGGCACAAAGTCTCGAGAGAGTATCAAAGAGTATCTCGAAATCTTACAGTGCGATCGGAGATCATCTGGACTGAAGGGCCTCTCCGGGAGAAAGTATTTTCGAGAACCTAAAGTTAGATTTTAGTAAAAAATTCGTTTAACCCTAATAGAAGAGAGCTCAGAGTCCCAGAGTAAAGATCGAGGAGTAAAAGATCCTAATACCACCCAATGGCGACATGGGCCCATAACGCACACAGCCATGATAGTAAAAGTTTTGCAATGACTAGACTCGACTTCGGCCAAGGAGTTGGAAAGGGGATTCTCTGAGGCGGTCGGCTCGATACCAACTTGTGGCGCCCCGATTCAATCGTACACTAATCATACACGCATAAGCGTGTACGATCAAGATCGAGGACTCACGGAAGATATCACAACACAACTCTAAAATAAAATAAGTCATACAAGCATCATAATACAAGCCGAGGGCCTCGAGGGCTCGAATACAAGTGCTCGATCATAGACGAAGTCGGAAGCAACAATATCTGAAATCTGAGACATAAGTTAAACAAGTTGCCATAAGATGGCTAGCACAAACCGGGATACAGATCGAAAGAGGCGTGAGGCCTCCTGCACAGGATCCTCCTAACTACTCACAGTCGTCAATCGTCGGGCTGCACGTAGTAGTAGGCACCTCCGGGGTAATAGTCATCATCGACGGTGGCGTTTGGCTCCACAGGCTCCATCGTGCAGTCGCAGCAATCGAGTAGAGATAGGGAAAAGGGGAACAAGGCAACCGTGAGTACTCATCCAAAGTACTCGCAAGCAAGGAGCTACACTACATATGCATGGAGATATGTGTAAAGGGCCATATCAGTGGACTGAACTGCAGAATGCCAGAATGTAGAAGGGAGTGTGCTGAAGTCCTCCAAGTAGCATCACATAGCAATAATCCTACCCGGTGATCCACTCCTCGTATCCCTGAGAGAGAGCGACCACCGGTTGTATCTGGCACTTGGAAGGGTGTGTTTTATTAAGTATCCGGTTCTAGTTGTCATAAGGTCAAGGTACAACTCCAAGTCGTCACATTATCAAGATCAAGGCTATTCGAATAGATTAACTTCCCTGCAGGGTGCACCACATAACCCAACACGCTTGATCCCATTTGGCGGACACACTTTTACGGGTCAAGCCCGGCGCGGAAGATCAACACGTCGCAGCCCCACCTAGGCTCAATAGAGGTCGACGCCGGTCTAAACCTAAGCGCCTGAAGTGCAGGCCCATCGCCTTAGCACACCTGCACGTTGCGTCTGTGGCCGAAGCAGACCTAGCCTCTGAGCGTTCGGTCCAATCCGGCGTCGCCACTCGATCGGCCGACGTCACGAAGTGCCGGTGATACCACGGCGCCGAAAGTGCCCATATCTTTCCCACGTAGTTGGTTAGTGCGTATAGGCCCGTGAGCGGACTCGGATCAAATACCAAGATCTCGTTAAGCGTGTTAAGTATCCGCGAACGCCGAAAAGGTCAGCCCACCTCTCTCCTAGGCGGTCTCAACCTGCCTGTCGCTCCGCCACAAAGATCCATCCAGAGGGCCGTCGGGACAAAGGTCCTTTCAGCCCCAATCCGTGAATCACTCATGGTGCTCCACAAGCCGACCCGACTTTAGTCACCACATGTATCATGTATAAGTATAAGTATATACCCGTGATCACCTCCCGAGTGATCACGGCCCGATAGTATAGCACAAAGCAGACGGACAAGAATGTAGGGCCACAGATGGAATACTAGCATCCTATACTAAGCATGTAGGATTGCGTAAAGGTAACAACTTGATAGTAACAAGGACATGCTATGCATCAGGATAGGTATAACAGAAATCGGTAACATGCTACACTACTATAATGCAAGCAGTATATAGTAGAGTAGGCGATATCTGTTGATCAAGGGGGGGCTTGCATGGTTGCTCACGGCAAGAGAGAGGGGTCGCCAACTCCGTAGTCGAACCGGGCAGCAGCAGTCGGTCTCGTAGTCTCTACGGAGAGAAGAGGGGAAGAAACAATGAATACCATGTAAACAGATGCATATCGATGCATGACATGACAAGTAACGATGCTAGGCGTGCCCTAACGTGGTATGAGGTGATACTGTTAAGGAAACATCCGGGAAAATATCCCCGGTGTTTCGTGTTTTCGGGTAAAGGAGCCGGAGGGGGAAAGTTGCGAGTTCGATAGGTTAGGGGTGTGTGGCGGACGAACGGACTGCTTATCCGGATTCGTCTCGTCATTCTGAGCAACTTTCATGTTGAAAATAATTTAATCCGAGTTACGGATTAAAAGATATCATTTTCTAAAGATTTTATTAATTTCTAGAATTTAATTAATTATTTAATTTAATCCAAAAATGGAATTATGACATCGACATGATGTCATCTTGACGTCGGCCAGATCGGCAGGGTTGGTAGGTCAATCTGATGGTGGGACCCGGTTGTCATTGTCTAAGACTAACTAATCAGGTTTAGTTAGTTTAACTAAAATGATTAGGTTTATTAACTACAATTAATTAGGTTAACTAATCAGGATTAATTAAGTTAATTAATCCTTTAGTTAATTAATTAATATTTTAATTATTTATTTACTTTTTAAAAAAAATTCTTTTAATTTTTGTTCTGGGGTTGGACCTGCTTGTCATAGGGCCAATGGCCTTAGCGGGCATGGGTGCTAACGGGCGCTGGGCGGAACCGGGCATCGGGCGCCAGCCCGCCCGATAGGGCACCGCGACCAGGAGGCGAAAGGGCGCCCGTGGCGTGGCGTCTGAGGCGACGGGCCTCGCGGACTCGTGGCTCCGTGACCGGTTGGTCGGCCGAGAGCGATTCTGGGAGAGGCGTCGCGAGTCGAGGAGAGTCGATGGGTGCGAGGGGTGGCGGAGCGATGGCTCTGACGACCGACGGCCAGTGGCGACGAGCTGCGTCGGGGAGGAACGGGCGCTGACGAGGCTGGCGTCCTTGCAACGACGGGTCTGAGGAGAGGACGAGAGGGGCTGAAGTGCGGCCCGCAGCGCGGGCGCAACTAGGCGGGCAGGACCGAGAGGAGGGAGGCGAGGGAGCTCACCGAGCGGGGTAGGGATCGGGCAGCGTGCTCGACGGAGCTCGGGGAGGTCGACGGGGACAAGCGACGGAGTGGAGAAGGACGGCGAGGTGGCGGCGTCCTGGCGGCGGGGCGGCATCGAGCGGCGACGGCGGCGTCGTCCACGTAGGCGAACGGCAAGGTGCGGGGCGTCGGGGGCGTCGGCTGCCCCGACCGGATCCATGCGGGGTGGAGGGATGAGGGGGCGGGCACCGGCGACGGCACTAGGTGGCGGCGGGGTCAGCGCGGCGACGGGCGACGCCCTCGGCCCCGATCCAGATTGGATCGTGGGGAAGCGAGAGGGAGGCGAGGGGAGAGGTGGGGATCGATCCTGATCCAGGGGAATCGGGGGAGGGAGTGGGGCGAGTGGGGGATTAGGGTTACGGGGGTGGGGGTAAGGAGAGAGTGGGGTGGGCCGGCCTGGTTGGTCTAAGGCCAGCTGGGCCGAGGCCCACAGGGAGAGGGGGCCTCTCCTTCTTTTCCTTAGTTAGTTTTTTTAATTTATTTTCTCTTTTGTTTTATTTCATTTTAAATATTTAGGCCTTTTATAAAAGCACGGTTCCTTCACCATAAATACCTAAGCATTAATTGGCACACTCCGAACATTTTAGTTTTAATGTTTGAAAACCTTTATTGTTTGCCTCAGTTTTAAATTTGAAATTCGAACTAGGTTTCGAACTAACGCGAGTTTATCCACAGTGACCGAGGTGACGTGGCATCATTAGCGGGGATCACTGTAGCTTAATTATACGGGCGTCACAACTAGAGCTATAAGTGTATGAAAGCTCAACAAAAGAAACAAAGTGGGTGTGCATCCAACTCGCTTGCTCACGAAGACCTAGGGCATTTTGAGGAAGCCCATCATTGGAATATACAAGCCTAGTTCTATAATGTAAAATTCCCACTAGTATGTGAAAGTGACAACATATGAGACTCTCTATCATGAAAATCATGGTGCTACTTTGAAGCACAAGTGTGGCAAAAGGATAGTAACATTGTCCCTTCTCTCTTTTTCTCTCATTTTTCATTTGGGCCTTTTTCTCTTTTTTTTATGGCCTCTTTTTTTTCTTTTTTTTCTTTTTGTCCGGAGTCTCATCCCGACTTGTGGGGGAATCATAGTCTCCATCATCCTTTCCTCACTTGGGACAATGCTCTAATAATGATGATCATCACACTTTTATTTACTTAGAACTCAAAAATTACAACTCAATACTTAGAACAAAATATGACTATGTGAATGCCTCCGGCGGTGTACCGGGATATGCAATGAATCAAGAGTGACATGTATGAAAGGATTATAAAGGTGGCTTTGCCACAAATACGATGTCCACTACATGATCATGCAAAGCAATATTACAATGATGAAGCGTGTCATAATAAACGGAACGGTGGTAAGTTGCATGGCAATATATCTCGGAATGGCTATGGAAATGCCATAATAGGTAGGTATGGTGGCTGTTTTGAGGAAGGTATATGGTGTGTGTATGATACCGGCGAAAGGGGCGCGGTATTAGAGAGGCTAGCAATGGTGGAAGGGTGAGAGTGCGTATAATCGATGGACTCAATATTAGTCATAAAGAACTCACATACTTATTGCAAAAATCTATTAGTTATCGAGATGAAGTACTACGCGCATGCTCCTGGGGGGTTAGATTGGTAGGAAAATACCATTGCTCGTCCCCGACCACCACTCATAAGGAAGACAATCAATAAATAAATCATGCTCTGACTTCTTCACATAACTGTTCACCATACGTGCATGCTACGGGAATCACAAACTTTAGAACAAGTATTTCTCAAATTCACAACTACTCAACTAGCATGACTCTAATATCACCATCTTCATATCTCAAAACAATTATCAAGTATCAAACTTCTCATAGTATTCGATGCACTTTATATGATAGTTTTATTATACCTATCTTGGATGTTCATCATATTAGGACTAATTTTATAGCCAAAGCAAACTACCATGCTGTTCTAAAAGACTCTAAAAATAATATAAGTGAAGCATGAGAGATCAATAATTTCTACAAAATGAAACCACCACTGTGCTCTAAAAGATATAAGTGAAACACTAGAGCAAAATTATCTAGCTCAAAAGATATAAGTGAAGCACATAGAGTATTCTAATAAATTCCGATTCATGTGTGTATCTACCAAAAGGTGTGTACAGCAAGGATGATTGTGGTAAACTAAAAATCAAAGACTCAAATCATACAAGACGCTACAAGCAAAACACATATCATGTGGTGAATAAAAATATAGCCTCAAGTAAAGTTACCGATAGACGAAGACGAAAGAGGGGATGCCTTTCGGGGCATCCCCAAGCTTAGGCTCTTGGTTATCCTTTAATATTACCTTCGGGTGCCTTGGTCATCCCCAAGCTTAGGCTCTTGCCACTCCTTATTCCATAATCCATCAAATCTTTACCCAAAACTTGAAAACTTCACAACATAAAACTCAATAGAAAAATCTCATGAGCTCCATTAGCGGAAGAAAACAAACCACCACCAAAAGTTACTGTAATGAACTCATTCTTTTTTATATTCGTGTTAAACCTACTGTATTCCAACTTCTCTATGGTTCCTACCCTCCGATACTAGCCATACATCCACCAAAATAAGCAAAACAACACACAAAAAACATAATCTGTCAAAAACAGAATAGTCTGTAGAAATCTGGATCAAAAGTAAACTTCTGGAACTCCAAAAATTCTGAAATAAATTTCTGGACGTGAGGAATTTGTCTGTTGATCATCTGGAAAAAGAATCAACCTAAAATCACTCTCCAGTAAAAAATGGCAGCTAATCTCGTGAGCGCTATAGTTTCTGTTTTTTACAGCAAGATCATAAAGACTTCACTCAAGTCTTCCCAAAGGTTCTACTTGGCACAAACACTAATTAAAGCATGAAAACACATCTAAATAGAGGCTATATGAATTATTTATTACTAAACAGAACCAAAAATCAAGAAAATAAAATAAAATTGGGTTGCCTCCCAACAAGCGCTATCGTTTAACGCCCTTAGCTAGGCAAAAAGGCAAGGATAGATCTAGGTATTACCATATTTGGTATGCAATCCATAAGTGGCTCTCATAATAGATTCATAAGGTAATTTTATTTTCTTTCTAGGAAAGTGTTCCATGCCTTTCCTTAACGGAAATTGAAATCTAATATTTCCTTCTTTCATATCAATAATTGCACCAATCGTTCTAAGGAAAGGTCTACCAAGAATAATAGGACATGTAGGATTGCAATCTATATCAAGAACAATGAAATCTACGGGCACATAATTACTATTTGCAACTATAAGAACATCATTAATTCTCCCCATAGGTTTCTTAATGGTGGAATCCGCAAGGTGCAAGTTTAAAGAACAATCATCAAACTCACGGAAACCTAATACATCACACAAAGTTTTTGGAATCGTGGAAACACTAGCACCCAAATCACATAAAGCATAGCATTCATGATATTTAATTTTAATTTTAATAGTAGGTTCCCACTCATCATAAAGTTTTCTAGGGTTAGAAACTTCTAATTCAAGTTTTTCTTCCAGATTGCATTAAAGCATCAACGATATGTTTGGTAAAAGCTTTATTTTGACTATAAGCATGAGGAGAATTTAACACGGATTGCAACAAGGAAATACACTCTATTAAAGAACAATTATCATAATTAAATTCCTTGTAATCCAAAATAGTGGGTTCATTGCTATGTAAAGTTTTGACCTCTTCAATCCCATTTTTACCAATTTTTGCATTAAGATCTAAAAACTCTGAATCATTGGGACGCCTTTTAACTAAAGTTGACTCATCTCCAGTCCCATCTTTATCAAGATTCATATTGGAAAACAAAGATTTAATAGGAGACACATCAATCACTTTTAGATCTTCATCATTATTATCATGAAAACTAGAAGAACACGCTTTCACAAAGCAATCTTTTTTAGCACGCATCCTAGCAGTTCTTTCTTTGCACTCATCAATGGAAATTCTCATAGCTTTGATAGACTCATTGATATCATGCTTAGGTGGAATAGATCTAAGTTTCAAATAATCAACATCAAGAGAAATTATATCCACGTTCCTAGCCAACTCGTCAACCTTAGGCAATTTTTCTTCAAGCAAAGCATTGAAATTCTTTTGCGAATTCATAAATTCTTTAACACTAGTCTCAAAATCAGAGGGCATCTTATTAAAAATTCCATAAAAGTTGTTGTAGGAATTACCATAATTATTAGAGGAATTACTAGGGAACGGCCTAGAATTAAAGTTTCCTCTATACGCGTTGTTACCAAAATTGTTCCTACTAATAAAATTCACATCCATAGATTCATTACTATTCTCAATCAAAGTGGACAAAGGCATATCATTAGGATCAGAAGAAACTCTCTTATTAGCAAACAATTTCATAAGTTCATCCATCTTTCCACTCAAGACATTAATCTCTTCTGTCGCATGAACCTTTTTACTAGTAGATCTTTCGGTGTGCCATTGAGAATAATTAACCATAATATTATCTAGGAGTTCAGTAGATTCTCCTAAAGTGATTTCCATAAAAGTGCCTCCCGCGGCTGAATCTAAAATATTTCTAGAAGCAAAATTCAATCCGGCATAAAAATTTTGTATAATCATCCATAAATTCAAACCATGTGTAGGGCAATTACGTACCATTAATTTCATCCTCTCCCAAGATTGTACAACATGCTCATGATCAAGTTGCTTAAAATTCATAATATCATTTCTAAGAGAGATGATCTTAGCGGGAGGGAAATACTTAGAGATAAAAGCATCTTTGCACTTATTCCAAGAATCAATGCTATTTTTAGGCAAAGAGGAAAACCAAGTTTTAGCATGATCTCTAAGCGAAAACGGAAATAGCTTCAATTTAACAATATCATTATCCACATCTTTCTTGTTTTACATATCACACAAATCAACAAAGTTGTTTAGATGGGTAGCGGCATCTTCACTAGGAAGGCGAGAGAATTGATCTTTCATGACAAGATTCAGCAAAGCAGCATTAATTTCACAAGATTCAGCATCGGTAAGAGGAGCAATCGGAGTGCTAAGAAAATCATTATTGTTGGTATTGGAAAAATCACACAATTTAGCATTGTCTTGAGCCATCGTGACAAATGATCCAACACACAAGCAAACAAGAAGCAAGCGAAAAGAGACGAACGGAAAAAGAGGGCAAATAAAACAGCAAAGGTGAAGTGGGGGAGAGGAAAACGAGAGGCAAATGGAAAATAATGTAATGCGAGGGATAAGAGTTGTGATGGGTACTTGGTATGTCTTGACTTGGCGTAGATCTCCCCGGCAACGGTGCCAGAAATCCTTCTTGCTACATTTTGAGCTTGCGTTGGTTTTTCCCTTGAAGAGGAAAGGGTGATGTAGCAAAGTAGCGTAAGTATTTCCCTCGGTTTTTGAGAACCAAGGTATCAATCCAGTAGGAGACTACACACAAGTCGCCTCATACCTACACAAACAAATAAGAACCTTGCAACCAACGCGATAAAGGGGTTGTCAATCCCTTCACGGCCACTTGCAAAAGTGAGATCTGATAGAGATAATAAGATAAATATTTTTGGTATTTTTATGATATATATTGAAAGTAAAGATTGCAAAGTAAAAATATATTGGAAACTTATATGATGGAAAATAGACCTGGGGCCATAGGTTTCACTAGTGGCTTCTCTCAAGATAGCATAAGTATTACGGTGGGTGAACAAATTCTTTGTCGAGCAATTGATAGAAAAGTGCATAATTATGAGAATATCTAGGCATGATCATGTATATAGGCATCATGTTCGCGACAAGTAGACCGAAACGATTCTGCATCTACTACTATTACTCCACACATCGACCGCTATCCAGGATGCATCTAGAGTATTAAGTTCATAAGAAAAAAGTAAGGCATTAGGCAAGATGACATGATGTAGAGGGATAAACTCAAGCAATATGATATAAACCCCATCTTTTTATCCTCGATGGCAACAATACAATACGTGCCTTGTTGCCCCTGTTGTCACTGGGAAAGGACACTGCAAGATTGAACCCAAAGCTAAGCACTTCTCCCATTGCAAGAAAGATCAATCTAGTAGGTCAAACCAAACTGATAATTCGAAGAGACTTGCAAAGATAACCAATCATACATAAAAGAATTCAAAAGATTCAAATATTTTTCATAGATAATCTTGATCATAAACCCACAATTCATCGGATCTCGACAAACACATGGCAAAGGGAATTACAATCGAATAGATATCCAAGAGGATCAAGGAGAACTTTGTATTGAGATCCAAAGAGAGAGAAGAAGCCATCTAGCTAATAACTATGGACCCAAAGTTCTGTGGTAAACTACTCACACATCATCGGAGAGGCTATGGTGTTGATGTAGAAGCCCTCCGTGATCGATTCCCCCTCTGGCGGAGCGCCAGAAAAGGCCCCAAGATGGGATCTCACGGGTACAGAAGGTTGCGCGGTGGAAATAGGGTTTCGTGGTGCTCCTGGATGTTTTTGGGGTATATGAGTATGTATAGGAGGAAGAAGTAGGTCAGTGGAGCTGCGAGGGGCCCACGAGGGTGGGGGCCGTGCCAAGGGGGGGCAGGCTCGCCTCCCTGCCTCATGGCCTCCTCGCTTCTTTCTTGATGTCCACTCCAAGTCCTCTGGATCATGTTTGTTCCAAAAATAACTCTCCCAAAGGTTTCATCCCGTTTGGACTCCGTTTGATATTCCTTTTGTGCGAAACACTGAAATATGCAAAAAACAACAATTTGCACTAGGCCTTCGGTTAATAGATTAGTCCCAAAAATAATATAAAAGTGCTTAGCAAAGCCCATTAAACATCCAAAACAGATAATATAATAGCATGGAACAATCAGAAATTATAGATACGTTGGAGACGTATCAGTAGTCACCTTCTCAAATAAGCGCCAGATCTGAGAGAACTATTATCTTCCTCATGCATTGTGTGTAGCTAATGTTGGATGCATCATGACTGAATCTTTTCTACCATGAATTACAATGTTTAGTCACTGCTTGAACTTTGGAAGTGCTCTGCATTTATGTTTTGCGGTCTCAGAAAGGGCTAGCGAGATACCACTCTTGTCATATTATATCATGATTGTTTTGATAAAGTGTTGTCACTTGAGATTCTTTATTATTGCTCACTAGTTGCTTGTGCCATTGATATGAGTTAATATAATTTTTAAGGATTATTGTCAACATGGTTAGTCATAATCTTTGCTGAAAACCTGCGTGCTACTTAAGCTTATTTATGTAAACAAGAGCAAAAGAGTTCGTAAAAGTTATCCTTTTTCACTTTCAGTTTATCAACTGAATTTCTTGAGGACAAGCAAAGGTTTAAGCTTGGGGGAGTTGATACGTCTCTGTCGTATCTACTTTTCCTAACGCTTTTCCTCGTGTTTTGGACTCTAATTTTCTTGATTTGAATGAAACAAACATGGACTGGCATTGTTTTCAGCAGAACTACCATGGTGTTGTTTTTGTGCAGAAATAAAAGTTCTCAGAATGGAACGAAACTTTTTGGAGATTTTTATGGAATAAAAGAAAAATATTGGAGCCAAGAACCACCGGAGGGTGCCCCTGGGTGAGCACAACCCACCAAGGCGCCCCCCCTCCTGGCGCGCACAGGTGGGTTGTACCCACCTGGTGGCCCCGCAGACCCTGATTCCATCTCTATAAAATCCTGTTTTTTGAGAGAAAAACCGGAGAGAAAGAATTATCGCGTTTCATGAGACGGAGCCGCCGCCACCTCCTGTTCTTCATCGGGAGGCCAGACCTGGAGTCTGTTTGGGGCTCCGGACAGGGGAATCTTCGACCTTCTTCATCACCAACCCTTCTCTATCGCAATTCCATGATGCTGCACACCGGGTGTGAGTATTCCTTCGTAGGCTCGCTGGTCGGTGAGGGAGTTGGATGAGATTCATCATCTAATCGAGTTAGTTTTGTTAGGACTTGATCCCTAGTATCCATTATGTTCGGAGATTGATGTTTCTATGACTTTGCCATGCTTAATGCTTGTCACTTTGGGCCCGAGTGCCATGATTTTAGATCTGAACCGTTTATGTTATCACCATTATATATCTATGTTCTAGATCCGATCTTGTAAGTTATAGTCACCTATTACGTGTTATGATCCGCAAACCCTGGAGTGACAATAGTCGAGATACTTTCCGGTGATGACTATAATTTGAGGAGTTCATGTATTCACTGTGTGCTAATGATTTGTTCCGGTTCTCTATTAAAAGGAGGCCTTAATATCCCTTAATTTCCTTATGGACCCCTGATACGTCTCCAACGTATCTATAATTTTTGATTGCTCCATGCTATATTATCTACTGTTTTAGGCAATATTGGGCTTTATTTTCCACTTCTTTATTATTTTTGGGACTAACCTATTAACCGGAGGCCCAACCTGCAGTTCTTTGTTTTACGCCTATTTCGGTGTTTTGAGGAAAAGGAATATCAGACGGAGTCAAAACGGAACGAAATCAACTGGAGAAGTTATTTTTGAAGGAAACCCACCTGATGGACTTGGACTCCACGTCAGAAGATACGGGAGGTGCTCACGAGGGTGGGGGCGCGCCCACCCCCCCACCCCCCCCCCCCGGCGCGCCCCCCTGCCTCGTGGGGCCCCCGTAGCTCCACCGACGTACTCCTTTCACCCATATATACCGTCGTACCCTAAAACTTCCAGAACAGAAGATAGATCGGGAGTTCCGCCGCCGCAAGCCTCTGTAGCCACCAAAAACCAATCGGGACCCTGTTCCGGCACCCTGCCGAAGAGGGATCCCATCACCGGTGGCCATCTTCATCATCCCGGCGCTCTCCGTGACGAGGACGGAGTAGTTCACCCTCGGGGTTGAGGGTATGTACCAGTAGCTATGTTTTTGATCTCTCTCTCTCGTGTTCTTGAGGTGATACGATCTTGATGTATCCCGAGCTTTGCTATTGTAGTTGGATCTTATGATGTTTCTCCCCCTCTACTCTCTTGTGATGAATTGAGTTTCCCCTTTGAAGTTATCTTATCAGATTGAGTCTTTATGAGAACACTTGATGTATGTCTTGCGATCCACTTGATGTATGTTTTGGTGATCAACTTGCGGGTTTCGTGATATTGGGAACCTATGCATAGGGGTTGGCACACATTCTTGACTCTCCGGTAGTAGCTTTGGGGCACTCTTTGAAGTACTTTTATGTTGGTTGGATGAATCTGAGATTGTGTGATGCATATTGTCTAATCATGCCCACGGATATTTGAGGTGACAATGGAGTATCTAGGTGACATTAGGGTTTTGGTTGATTTGTGTCTTAAGGTGTTATTCTAGTACGAACTCTTTTATAGATTGATCCGAAAGAATAACTTTGAGGTGGTTTCGTACCCTGCCATAATCTCTACGTTTGTTCTCCGCTATTAGTGGCTTTGGAGTGACTCTTTGTTGCATGTTGAGGGATTGTTATATGATCTATCTATGTTATTATTGTTGAGAGAACTTGCACTAGTGAAAGTATGAACCCTAGGCCTTGTTTCCTATCATTGCAATACCGTTTACGCTCACTTTTATCGCTTGTTACCTTGCTGTTTTTATTATTTCAGATTAAAATACCTATATCTACCATCCATATTGCACTTGTATCACCATCTCTTCGCCGAACTAGTGCACCTATACAATTTACCATTGTATTGGGTGTGTTGGAGACACAAGAGACTCTTTGTTATTTGGTTGCAGGGTTGTTTGAGAGAGACCATGTTCATCCCTCGCCTCCCATGGATTGATAAACCTTAGGTCATCCACTTGAGGGAAATTTGCTACTGTCCTACAAACCTGTGCACTTGCAGGCCCAACAACGTCTACAAGGAGAAGGTTGCGTAGTAGACATCAAGCTCTTTTCTGGCGCCGGTGCCGGGGAGGCTAGGTAAGTTAAGGTATATCTTTAGATCTTGCAATCGAATATTTTTGTTTCTTGTTTTAGCAGTAGTTAGTCTATAAAAGAAAACTACAAAAAAATGGAATTGAGTTTGTCTCATACGCTTCATCTTTTTAATATCTTTCGTGAGTATGATGGAAAAGAAAATTGTGCCAAAGTGCTAGAAAAAGAATTACATAAAATGCTTGGCATAAAATATGTGAATGATGAGCATGATTGCAATGTTGTTAGTATGAATTCCTTGAATATCCATGATGCTAATGATATGCAAAGCCACAAGCTTGGGGAAGCTATGTTTGATGAAGATGATATTTTATGTCCCCCAAGCTTTGATGAGCAAATTTATTATGATGGAAGCATGCCTCCTATCTATGATGATTATTGTGATGACACGTATGCTATAAAGAATAATGATAATCATGAAACTTGTCATCTTGATCTTAATTTTCAATCACATGATAGTTATTTTGTTGAGTTTGCTCCCATTACTATTGATGAGAAGAATTTTGCTTATGTGGAGAGTAATAAAATTTCTATGCTTGTAGATCATGAAAAGAATGTTTTAGGTGCTGGTTATATTGTTGAATTCATTCATGATGCTACTGAAAATTATTATGAGGGAGGAATATATGCTTGTAGGAATTGCAATAATATCAAGTTTCCTCTGTATATGCTTAAAGTTTTGAAGTTATGCTTGTTTTGCCTTCCTATGCAAGTTGATTCTTGTTCCCATAAGTTGTTTGCTCACAAAATCCCTATGCATAGGAAGTGGGCTAGACTTAAATGTGCTAGTAATATTCTTCATGATGCTCTCTTTATGTTTCAATTCTTATCTTTTATGTGAGCATCATTGAAATCATAATGCCTAGCTAGGGGCGTTAAACGATAGCGCTTGTTGGGAGGCAACCCAATTTTATTCTAGTTTCTTGATTTTTGGTTATGTTTAGTAATAAATAATCCATCTAGATTCTGTTTATATGTGGTTTTGTGTTTTAGTTAGTGTTTGTGCCAAGTAGAACCTTTGGGAAGACTTGGGTGAAGTCTTTATGGTCATGCTGTAAAAAACAGAAACTTTAGCGCTCACGAGATTAGCTATAACTTTTTACTGGAGAGTGCTATTTAGTTAATTCTTTTTGCAGATGATTACTAGACAAATTCCTCAGGTCCACCAATTTATTTTAAAAAAATTTTAGTTCCATAAGTTTGCGTTAGTTACAGATTACTACAGACTGTTCTGTTTTTGACAGATTCTGTTTTCTATGTGTTGTTTGCTTATTTTGATGAATCTATGACTAGTAAAATAGTTTATAAACCATAGAGAAGTTGGAATACAGTAGGTTTAACACCAATATAAATAAATAATGAGTTCATTACAGTACCTTGAAGTGGTGTTTTGTTTTCTTTCGCTAACGGAGCTCACGAGTTTACTGTTAAGTTTTGTGTTGTTAAGTTTTCAAGTTTTGGGTAAAGATTCGATGGACTATGGAATAAGGAGTATCAAGAGCCTAAGCTTGGGGATGCCCAAGGCACCCCAAGGTAATATTCAAGGATAACCAAGCTTCTAAGCTTGGGGATGCCCCGGAAGGCATCCCCTCTTTCGTCTTCGTTCATCGGTAACTTTACTTGGAGCTATATTTTTATTCACCACATGATATGTTTTTTGCTTGGAGCGTCATTTTATCTTCTTTAGCTTTGCTTGATGTTATTTAGATTAATGGTTTGCATCTTTAGTTTCAATAAAAAAGTCAAGGATAGCCTTTGCCATGCTTATTTTGCTAGTATACATGTTGTTGTTTGAAAACAGAAAGTTTACCGCTGTTGTAAAAATTCCTTAGAAAAGTCAGAGAGTGGTATAATGTTTAATCTTTTTGAATATTGAGATCTGATATATTTATTACAGTGGGAATATTATTTCATAATTTTTGGAGTTAGGGAAGTATGATGAATCTTGCATTCTTTACAGACTATACAGTTTTGGCAGATTGCTGTTATGTTTGCATTGTTTGCATATGTTTGCTTGTTTAATGGTTCTATTTGAGGATAGGAGTATTAATTATGCAGAGGCATTTAGTATTCAATGTTGAATAATAATGTTAGTGATTTTTTACAGTAGAAAATGATAAGGTTTTGCATTGGTTTATACTAACCTATCTCACGAGTTCTTGTTGAGTTTGTTGTGAATGAAGCTTTTGATAAAAAGAGAAACCATGATATGAGAGGAATTAAGGAGACACAAAAGTTCAAGCTTGGGGATGCCCAAGGCACCCCAAGATAATATTTCAAGAAGTCTCAAGCATCTAAGCATGGGGATTCCCAGTAGGCATCCCACCTTTCTTCTTCAACAACTATCGGTTAGTATCGGTTGAGCCAAGTTTTGCTTCTTCACATGAGTTGTGCTATCCTTGCAATGTAGTTTTCTTTAGCTTTGCTTGCTGTTTGAATAAAGTATCAAGATCTGAAATTCTTAAATGTTAGAGAGTCTTCACATAGTTGCGTAATCATCCGACTACTCATTGATCTTCACTTATATCTTTCGGAGTAGTTTGTCATTTGCTCTAGTGCTTCACTTATATCTTTTAGAGCATGGTGGTAGTTTTATTTTGAAGAAATAGATGAACTCTCATACTTAAATTATATATTTTGAGAGTCTTCAATAGCATGGTAATTTGCTTAAATAATCCTAATATGCTAAGCATACAAGATTTGTAAGAATTCTTATGAGTGCGTTGAATACTAAGAAAAGTTTGATGCTTGATAATTGTTTTGAGATATGAAGATGGTGATATTAGAGTCATGCTAGTTGAGTAGTTGTGAATTTGAGAGATGTTTGTGTTGAAGTTAGCAAGTCCCGTAGCATGCACGTATGGTTAAAGTTGTGTAACAAATTTGAAGCATGAAGTGTACCTGGCTTGTGCATCCTTATGAATGGCGGTCAGGGACAAGCGATGGTCTTTTCCTACCAATCTATCCCCCTAGGAGCATTTGTGACGCCCGGATAATTAGGCTACAGCAATCCTACGTTAATGTCGCCACGTCACCTTGGTTACTATTGCTAGTCTCGCGCTAGATCAAAACCGATCTAAAATTCAAATTCAAAGTTTGGTAAATAATAAAAGTTTTGAAACATTAAAATAAAAATGTTTGGTTGGAACAAAAAATTGCATATGTAAATATGGTGTAATAAACACATTTTTATAAAATGCCTAAATAATTTAAATTAAAAGAAAATAGTAAAAGAAAATATATAAAAAGAAAAGGAACCCCCCTCTCACTAGGCCAACCGGCCCACCTAACCCCTATATCCCCCCGGCCTACACCCACAAACCCTACTCCAACCACCACTCTCCCCCCACTCGGTCTCTCCTCCCTCGCTCCCCACGCGCCGCCACACACTCGCACACTTGTAGGGTAGCGCCCAGCCACGTGCTCCTCCTACCTCTCGCCCCGTCGCTCGCCTCTTACGACCAGCGCCTCCCCCAGGCCTCCTCCCTCTCCCCCACGCCCGCTCTTCCCCCCGATTCGATCTGGATCGGGCTCGACACTGTGCCGCCCGCCGCCCGCCTGCACCTCGCCCACCCCCCACCACAGCTCCACGGCGCCGTGTTTGGGCCCCGCCTTGGCGACCCTCTTTGAGGTGGGCGAGGCACGCCCACGGGCGACGACCTCCCCTCGCACCGTGTCACGGCCTCCTCGCCTCGGCCTTGCGATTCAGCCTTGCCGTCATTGGTCTTTCGCCATGAGCTGCCCCCCCCATTGGATCTGGATCGACACGAGCCGATCCCGGTGCCCAGCCTTCGCCGTCGTTCGCCGTCACCATGCCGGACCCCGTCGCCCGCCTCCTCGACTGCCACCTCGTCGTTTCGCTTCTCCACCAACCACCTCGAGCCGCTGCCTCCCCATCCGGCTCACTGTGAGCCCCGCGCCCTCCTCTTTCCTCTGTGCTCCGGCCTCCCCTCCCCTAGCTCGTTCGCCACTGTGACCGGCGCTCGACCAGAGCGGGCGCGCTCCCGCTCGCGCCCGCCTCCGTCATGCGCTCGGCGCCCGTGGCTGCGTCTTCTTCACTGTGTGCCCCTCCCCGCCCCTCGCGACCACTGCCGCTCACCGCTTCGCCTCGCCCACCGGCCCGTGCCTCCCTTACGCCGGCCACGGCCACGCCTTGCCTTGCCCCCCACCCGGGTCGGGCTCGGTCTTCATGCAGGCGACGCCGGTGCCCGTAACTCGAACGCCCGCTAAGCTCTCACTGAGCCTTTGACATGGGGGCCCCACCCAGAACGTTTTTTTAAGAAAAGGAATTAATAAGAATAAAATAATAAGTACATAATAATAATAATAATAATAATAATAATAATAAATAAAAATGAAAATAATAATTAATTAATTAACTAAATTAATTAACTTAATTAATCTTGTTTAATTAAACTAAAAACATTAGTTACCTAATTAACTAATTAAACTGGTTAATAGGTTAATTAGATTATTGTACCTATGACATGCGGGACCCACACGTCAGCGACCTAGTCAACACCTCTGTTGACTGCGGACTTCATGATGACGTCAGCATGAACTATTCTGGATAATGTTGAATTAAATCATTTAAATAAATTCTAAAAATGATTTAAAACTTTAAAAATTAAAATAAAATAAACCATAGCTCGGATCGAAATACTTTGTACATGAAAGTTGCTCAGAATGACGAGACGAATCCGGATACGCAGCAGGTTCGTCTGCCACACATCCCTAGCATAGCAAACACGCAACTTTCCCCCTCCGGTTCATCTGTCCAAAAAAGCGAAACACCGGGAATACTTTCCCGGATGTTTCCCCCCTTCGCCGGTATCACTTACTACCGCGTTAGGGCATACCTAGCACCGCGTATTGCCTCGTTGTGTTTTTTGATGCTTTGTTTGCTCTGTATTTACTGTTTCTTCCCCCCTCTTCTTTCCGGTAGACCCCGAGACCACTGCCGGTACCCATGTGATCGACTACATCGATGACGAACTCTTCTCTTGCCGGAGCAACCAGGCAAGCCCCCCCTTGATCACCAGATGTCGCCTACTCTTCTCTATACTGCTTGCATTAGAGTAGTGTAGCATGTTACTGCTTTTGGTTAATCCTATTCTGCTGCATAGCCTGTCATTGTTGCTACAGTTGTTACCCTTACCTGTTATCTACTGCTTAGTATAGGATGCTAGTGTTCCATCAGTGGCCCTACACTCTTGTCCGTCTGCCATGCTATACTATCGGGTCGTGGTCACTAGGGAGGTGATCACGGGTATATACTATATACGTTATATACATGACACACGTGGTGACTAAAGTCGGGTCAGCTCGTTGAGTGCCCGCAAGTGATTCTGATGAGGGGGCTGAAAGGACAGGTGGCTCCATCCCGGTAGAGGTGGGCACCTGGGTTCTGACGGCCCCCATTTGTTGCTTTGTGGCGGAGGCGGCAGGCGGGTTGAGACCACCTAGGAGAGAGGTGGGCCTGGCCCTGGTCGGCGTCCGCGAATACTTAAAAATAACACGCTTAACGAGTTCTTGGTATTTGATCTAAGTCTGGCCATTTGGTCTATACGCACTAACCAACTACGCGGGAACAGTTATGGGCACTCGACGTCGTGGTATCAGCCGAAGCCTTCGTGACGTCGGTATCGAGCGGCGCTACCGGATTGGAACGTAAGCCTGCTCTTGTATTAAGGGGGCTAGTTCTGCTTCCGGTCGCGTACGCAACGTGCAGGTGTGCTAAGGGCGATGAGCCCAGACCCCTTTGCGCTTAGGTTTAAACCGGCGTGCTGGCCTCTCTGTTGTGCCTAGGTGGGGCTGCGACGTGTTGATCTTCCGCGGCGGGCATGACCCGTAAAAGTGTGTCAAGCCAAATGGGATCGAGAGTGTTGGGTTATGTGGTGCACCCCTGCAGGGAAGTTAATCTATTCGTATAGCCGTGATCTTCGGTAACAGGACGACTTGGAGTTGTACCTTGACCTTATGACAACTAGAACCGGATACTTAATAGAACACACCCTTCCAAGTGCCAGATACAACCCGGTGATCCCTCTCTAACAGGGTGACAAGGAGGGGACCGCCAGGTAGGATTATGCTATGCGATGCTACTTGGAGGACTTCAGTCTACTCTCTTCTACATGTTGCAAGACGGAGGCTGCCGGAAGCGTAGTCTTTGACAGGATTAGCTATCCCCCTCTTATTCTGGCATTCTGCAGTTCAGTCCACCGATATGGCCCTTTACACATATACCCATGCATATGTGGTGTAGCTCCTTGCTTGCGAGTACTTCGGATGAGTACTCACGGTTGCTTTTCTCCCTCTTTTCCCCCTTCCCTTCTACCTGGTTGCCGCAACCAGATGTCGGAGCCCAGGAGCCAGACGCCACCGTCGACGATGACTCCTACTACACCGGAGGTGCCTACTACTACGTGCAGCTCGCTGATGACGACCAGGAGTAGTTTAGGAGGATCCCAGGAAGGAGGCATGCGCCTCTTTCGATCTGTATCCCAGCTTGTGCTAGCCTTCTTAAGGAAAACTTGTTTAACTTATGTCTGTACTCAGATATTGTTGCTTCCACTGACTCGTCTATGATCGAGCACTTGTATTCGAGCCCTCGAGGCCCCTGGCTTGTATTATGATGCTTGTATGACTTATTTATGTTTTTAGAGTTGTGTTGTGATATCTTCTCGTGAGTCCCCGATCTTGATCGTACACGTTTGCGTGCATGATTAGTGTACGATTGAATCGGGCGCCACAAGATGCGCGTAGTACTTGATTTTGATGACTTCTAAATTTTTGCAATAAGTATATGAGTTCTTTTGACTAATGTTGAGTCCATGGATTATACGCACTCTCACCTTTCCACCTTTGCTAGCCTCTTCGGTACCGTGCATTGCCCTTTCTCACCTTGAGAGTTGGTGCAAACTTCGCCGGTGCATCCAAACTCCGTGACACGATACGCTCTATCACACATAAACCTCCTTATATCTTCCTCAAAACAGCCACCATACCTACCTATTATGGCATTTCCATAGCCATTCCGAGATATATTTCCATGCAACTTTCCACCGTTCTGTTCATCATCATGACATAGTTTACTTTTGTCATATTGCCATTGCATGATCATGTAGTTGACATCGTATTTGTGGCAAAGCCACCATGCATTATTTTTCATACATGTCACTCTTGATTCATTGCACCATCCCGGTACACCGCCGGAGGCATTCATATAGAGTCATACCTTATTCTAGTTTCGAGTTGTAATCCTTATGTTGTAATCAATAGAAGTGTGATGATCCTCATTATTAAAGCATTACCCAAAAAAAGGCCCAAAAAGAGAAAGGCCAAAAAAAAGAAAGGCCCAAAAAAAAGAAAATAAATAAAAGGGCCAATGCTACTATCTCTTTTTTCCACACTTGTGCTTCAAAGTAGCACCTTGTTCTTCATGTAGTGAGTCTCATATATTGTGCTTCAAAGTAGCACCTTGTCATTCATGTAGTGAGTCTCATAAGTTGTCTTTTTATACTAGTGGGAATTTTTCATTATAGAACTTGGCTTGTATATTCCTATGATGGGCTTCCTCAAATGCCCTAGGTCTTCATGAGCAAGCAAGTTGGATGCACACCCACTAGTTTTCTTTTGTTGAGCATTCATAGCTCTAGTGCATCCGTTGCATGGCAATCCCTACTCCTTGCATTAACATCAATCGATGGGCATCTCCATAGCTCATTGATTAGCCTCATTGTGAGACTTTCTCCTTTTTTTGTCTTCTCCACACAATCCCCATCATCATATTCTATTCCACCCATAGTGCTATATCCATGGCTCACGCTCATGTATTGCGTGAAGGTTGAAAAAGTTTGAGATTATTTAAGTATGAAATAATTTCTTGGCTTGTCATCGGGGGTATAGAAGCTGGGAACATCTTTGTGTGACGAAAATGAAGCATAGCCTAACTATATGATTTTGTAGGGATGAACTTTATTTTGCCATGCTATTTTGAGAAGACATGATTGATTTGCTAGTATGCTTGAAGTATTATTATTTTTATGTCAATATAAACTTTTGTCTTGAATCTTTCGGATCTGAATATTCATATCACAAGTAAGAAGAACTACATTGAAATTATGCCAAGTAGCACTTCGCATCAAAAATTATTTTTTATCATTTACCTACTCGAGGACAAGCAGGAATTAAGCTTGGGGATGCTTGATACGTCTCCAACGTATCTATAATTTTTGATTGCTCCATGCTATATTATCTACTGTTTTAGGAAATATTGGGCTTTATTTTCCACTTTTATATTATTTTTGGGACTAACCTATTAACCGGAGGCCCAGCCCAAATTTGATGTTTTATGCCTATTTCAGTGTTTCGAGGAAAAGGAATATCCGACGGAGTCAAAACGGAACGAAATCAACTAGAGAAGTTATTTTTGGAAGGAAACCCACCTGATGGACTTGGACTCCACGTCAGAAGATACGGGAGGTGCTCACGAGGGTGGGGGGCGCCCACCCCCCCGGGCGCGCCCCCCTGCCTCGTGGGGCCCCAGTAGCTCCACCGACGTACTCCTTTCACCCATATATACCTACGTACCCTAAAACTTCCAGAACAGAAGATAGATCGGGAGTTCCGCCGCCACAAGCCTTGTAGCCACCAAAAACCAATCGGGACCCTGTTCCGGCACCCTGCCGGAGGGGGATCCCATCACCGGTGGCCATCTTCATCATCCCGATGCTCTCCGTGACGAGGAGGGAGTAGTTCACCCTCGGGGCTGAGGGTATGTACCAAAGAGCTATGTGTTTGATCTCTCTCTCGTGTTCTTGAGGTGATAATGATCTTGATGTATCCCGAGCTTTGCTATTGTAGTTGGATCTTATGATGTTTCTCCCCCTCTACTCTCTTGTGATGAATTGATTTTCCCCTTTGAAGTTATCTTATCAGATTGAGTCTTTATGAGAACACTTGATGTATGTCTTGCGATCCACTTGATGTATGTTTTGGTGATCAACTTGCGGGTTTTGTGACATTGGGAACCTATGCATAGGGGTTGGCACACGTTCTTGACTCTCCGGTAGTAGCTTTGGGGGCACTCTTTGAAGTACTTTCATGTTGGTTGGATGAATCTGAGATTGTGTGATGCATATCGTATAATCATGCCCATGGATACTTGAGGTGACAATGGAGTATCTAGGTGACATTAGGGTTTTGGTTGATTTGTGTCTTAAGGTGTTATTCTAGTACGAACTCTTTTATAGATTGATCCGAAAGAATAACTTTGAGGTGGTTTCGTACCCTGCCATAATCTCTACGTTTGTTCTCCGCTATTAGTGGCTTTGGAGTGACTCTTTGTTGCATGTTGAGGGATTGTTATATGACATATCTATGTTATTATTGTTGAGAGAACTTGCACTAGTGAAAGTATGAACCCTAGGCCTTGTTTCCTATCATTGCAATACCGTTTACACTCACTTTTATCGCTTGTTACCTTGTTGTTTTTATTATTTCAGATTACAAAAACCTATATCTACCATCCATATTGCACTTGTATCACCATTTCTTCGCCGAACTAGTGCACCTATACAATTTACCATTGTATTGGGTGTGTTGGGGACACAAGAGACTCTTTGTTATTTGGTTTCAGGTTCGTTTGAGAGAGACCATCTTCATCCTTCGCCTCCCACGGATTGATAAACCTTAGGTCATCCACTTGAGGGAAATTTGCTACTGTCCTACAAACATGTGCACTTGCAGGCCCAACAACGTCTACAAGGAGAAGATTGCATAGTAGACATCAACCCCGCTGCCACGGGAGGGTAGGACAAAAGATGTCATCCAAGTTCTTTCCATAAGCACGTGTGACTATTTACGGAATACATGCCTACATTATATTTATGAACTGGAGCTAGTTTTGTATCGCCCTGCTAGGTTATGACTGTTATATGATGAATATCATCCAACAAATTCACCGATCCAATGCCTACGAGTTTTTCACATGTTGTTCTTGCTAAGTTACTATTTCTATTACTACTGTCACAACTGCTACAAAATCATTGCTATCACTATTATCGTTACTGTTACTACAACTATCAAAATTATCATACTATTGTGCTACTGATCATATTGCTGCAGATAATTAATCTCCAGGTGTAGTTGAATTGACAACTCAACTGCTAATACTTACAAATATTCTTTGGCTCCCCTTGTGTTGAATCTATAAATTTGGGATTGAATACTCTACCCTCAAAAACTATTGCGATCCCCTATACTTGTGGGTTATCAGATTACGTTCCGAAAGTATTCATGCCGACAGTTCATGACACTTCACACATTGTGAAAGATAGTGGAAAAGGGAAAGAACCAGTTGACACTGCCGCAAATGCATCTGCGTCTGAAAATGCACCGAAGATCAAGGAAGCGAGGGTTGTAATCCCTCGCAAAGAAAATCCATCTCTTTATGAGATCTGCGTTCATACTCAGCAGACACTGGAGAGCCGTATCAAGCTGGATAGAAGGAAAAGGTGGAATTAATGGCTGGGCTGAATTTGCTTCATAATCAAACTCGTCAGATTCTTCATCATGGGAAGGAAGCTAAGAAGCGATCATGGACTTAATTAAGACAACATTATTCTCGGAAGGAGTTAGCCAATAAGGGCATTATGAAATATTATAACTATCTGGACTTGATTGTTGTCCCGCACATCTATAGACAAACTCTAGTGCTCCCACAACTTGAGTACTATATGAATTATAACTATCGCTGTTGGATATGCGCTGATTATTATATCTTCTCATCTAACCTCGCAGGAAAAGAATGTCAGTCTAAACTTTTATGCCTTTGGAGAAGGCCATATGATCCACTTACAAAGTGTTGTTCCCTCGCAAGTATCTCTTGTATTATCCTCTGTACTGTAGGGTAATTACATCTGAGTCATATCCATTGCGAGCAACTCTCTTTTATCCTCTTTCCTGCTCTGTTTACATCCAATACTGAACATGCAGGAAAACAACATCTCGTGTGGATTCAAATTGTGTTCTAAGAAAACCCTCATGATATATACTTTGTCACAAATCTCTCAATATTTATATTACACCTAATTCTCTTCAAAGGTTTTTGTGACAGGAATCACCTTAGACACTGTTGAGTGCATTGAAAGAACTCAAGTTTAAGATCTGTTGTCAATGACACTCATACAAAGAGTGATATCGCTTCCCCCCAATTCTTCATGATCCGAAGCATATCTCAAGGGGGAAGATATCTTATTTTCATAATTATCTCTCGTATTTCATTCTTCGCATCACATTCTGTTCACTATCTATCATTCGATGTGATCTATTTTGTCAACAATCATCCAAAGAGAGGGATATTGTATGTGCAATATCTGCCTACCTTGTGTTTTGGAGATTGTTGACAGAATCAGGTGTGGACTGATTTGTTTGCTAGTGCATAAAGAGAGAGAAATTCCATACACAACCAAAGAGAATGTTGTCTCTGATGCTGAGTTCGAGGAACTTCACCGAAGCATATCTGCGCTGAAGAGAGGAATGAGCTATGTGTGTTGAAGTCATATAGTCGAAAAGATTGATGTGAAGAAATCGACCCCTCGAAAATTTACTGCTTGAAAGTGCGTTATATCGACTAGAGGGGGGGTGAATAGGCGATTTTTATGAATTCTTCAGTGAGGAATTTGCCGGTGAGGAAATTCCTAAGTGAAGAACTACTTGCAGCGGAATAAGTACTCAGAAGTAAGCATAAGAGAATGCGGACATGGTCATCATGATGAAGTGAAGACAATCAAAGAGTACGTAAAGCGTAAACACAGGATAGCACAAGATGAAGATGCAGACGGTGAAGAAATTGAACTGAGGAAATTGAGAAAGTCTTCAGTCAAAGTCTTCAAACACAGATATGAATGAACACTCAACACAGTAATGAGGAAATGACAGGGTTGAGGAAATAGAACCATTTAGGTTGGTGAAGACAATGATTTGGTAGACCAGTTCCAACTGTTGTCTCAGTTGTACGTCTGGTTGGAGCGGCTGAGTATTTAAACTCGAGGACACACAGTCCCGGACACCCAGTCGCTGAGCACACAGCTCGAGGACACCAAGTCCTCACCGTATTCTCCTTGAACTAAGGTCACACACCTCGTCCAATCACTCGTGGTAAGTCTTGAGCGACTTCCAAACCTTCACAGACTTGGTCACTCGGCGATCCACAATTCCTCTTGGATGCTCTAGACCATGACACCTAACCGTCTGGAAGAAACACAGTCTTCAAAGGTAACAAGCGTCGGATCCACGCAAGATCAATCTCTTCAGTGATGCTCAATCACTTTGGGTTTGTAGGGGTTTGGTTTTTGGGTTTTCCTCACTCGATGATTTTCGCTCAAAGTCCTCGGAGGATGGGTTGCTCTCAAATGACAAGTGTCAAGTTCTCTCGGAGCAGCCAACCAGCTAGTGGTTGTAGGAGGCGGCTATTTATAGCCTAGGGAGCAGCCCGACATGATAAGACATAAATGCCCTTCAATGATATGACCGTTAGGTGGATAAGATATTTTGGGACAGGTGGCGTGCAGACAAAGAACGGTCGGAAATTTGACTCTCAAATTCCTCGGGGCTATCATGTTCCTCATTGTGTAGGCAATCCGCCGGCGAATTCCTAACTCCTCGGTCAGAACAAATTCCTCGTGACCGGAAGAACTTCGTCTCACATCAAGAAATTGACTGAATGTATGAGATTTCCAAAGGCTTCACTCGAAGGGATTGGTAGGTGTAGGATTTTGAGTTGAGCATCACATGGAAATTTTTCCTTAGTATTTCCTCGACCCCTTTAACGATGCGGTGTTTCCTATGACTCAAGAAAGAGAAAACGAAACAACGAAAACAAAAGTCTTCACGCTTCATGTTCCTCAAATGAATACCAAGTCTTCAAGGTCACACCAATTTCTTCACTTTCAAAATCTTCAGAAAGTCTTCAGAATATCAAAGTCTTCAGTCGAAGAACTTCATATTTAGGGGTCAACTTTCTCTGTAAATATCAAACTCCTCATAGACTTATAGACCTGTGTACACTCATAAACACATTAGTACCTTAACCTATAAGCCTTCAATACACCAAAATCACTAAGGGGCACTAGATGCACTTACAATCTCCCCTTTTTGGTGATTGATGACAATATAGGTTAAGTTTTCAACAGGGATGAACATATGAAGTGTAAATACTGATATTGAGGAATTTGATTGCAAGATATAGAAGAACTCCCCCTGAAGATGTGCATAGTGAGGAATTTGCTTTTGAGGCAATGCACATTTGAAGAGTTGAATCATGGAGATCTCCCCCTATATCTTGTAATTCATACACGCATTTGACATATAATATGAAGAATTTGAAATGCATGATGAAATATGGTGCTTGATGAAATTCAGCATGCGTGCAATAAGATTAATGAGGAACAAGCATGCAAAATAACGCATCAAGAGTATCAGAGCACAGTGCATCAAAAGTATCAGAGCACCGTGCATCAAAAGTATCAGAGCACCATCGGGTTTAAGATTACAACTCGATCCAATAAAAGTTTCAGAAGAACGAGAGTTGTAACTTAACAAAAAAAATTGCCCATATAATAGACCCGCTTGAAGACTAACTCACATTTCTCCCCCTTTGTCATCAAATGACCAAAAGGATCGAAACTGAGGACTAACGCCCCTGAAGAATTTCAAGTTGATAAAGGAGCGCCAGCGTTGTTGCGGTCGGTTGTCGTAGTAGGGCCTGCCGCAGTGTCGTCCAAGTATTCATTTTCATCAGTGTCTCGCGATGAAGAATAGGAGCTGGCCACCAAGGAAGGAACTTTGACCTTCTTGTATTTCTTCGGAGGAGGTGCAGACCAGTCAAATTCTTCCTTGAGACCCATTGTCTTCAGTTCTTCTGTGTTATAGACATTAGAAAGAACAACCCAGGTGCGTTTGAAGGTTTCATGGAGGTAGTAGTGGTTTTTCTTCACTGCATTGTGTGTAGAGGTCAGGTTGTGAAGAATTGAACCAAACCGGCGCTTGACCCATTTATGATTGCGATCAATCTTCCGATGAAGACGAGGAGTAACTCACGACCGATCATCACCACAGGTCTTTGTGGCTTGAGGACTTTGCTTGGCTGAGGTATTTGCGTCGAGTTATGTGTGGCGAGTCATCATTGGTGGAGTAGGATGCAGCTTTGTGAAATCGCCATCCAATGGACGAGTGCCTTCATCGATCACAACAGCTTGCCTTGCCCTTGTCATCAGCTGAGGTAAATGTCCGTTTGAGGACTTCAATCGGGGGCAAGTAGCTGCAGTGGTTCAGAGTATCAACCTTGTAATTGAGTGAAGACCTTGTTCTGATGAATCTCATAATCCAAGGTGCATAAGGCTTCAACTCAAAAGGTGACATAGCAATGTTTGCCAGAGTCCTCATGAAGAAATCATGGAAGTTGACGGGAACGCCATGAGTGATATTGAAAAGCATATTCTTCATGATGCCAACGACTTCTTCATCATTTGAGTCGTGGCCTTTGATAGGACTCATTTTCTTCGTCGAGAATCCGATAGACGATGCGAGGCACATACAATAATTCCTTGACGAGGAATTTGGTTCTTGGGGCCTGCCACAGCTTCAAAGGCTTCATCAAGACTTGCATATAGTGATTTGAAAGCTCGGGTTCGTTGTAGATACAACGAGCACCATCAAGTGGAGGATCGAGTGGTAGGGCACGAAGCAATTCGATTCTTTGGTGCCTTGTAGTGAGTGTTTTCGGACATCCAGTCTAACACCCATGAGTTCACATCTTGACGTCTCCGGTGATGTGGAGCGTTGCATAGAATTGAAGAATAAGTTCCTCATTCCAATCGCAGATGTCAGTGCAGAAATTTAGAAGTCCTGCATCGTGAAGAACACTGAGGGCTGGCTCAAAGCCTGGCAGAGATTCCATGTCCACATGAGGAATATGTGCATGATCGAAGACTTTGTCTTTGTTGAACAGCACTGAGGAATAGAAATTGACTTGACTGGCAGTCCAGAAACGCCTCTTCCTTATGCGAGCAGAATCATATGGATTGTAATCAGTGAAGAATACATGCTCGCCGAAGAAATCTTCAGCCTTGAACTTTTTCTTTGTTGAGAAGGGATTCTTTGGCTTTGGCAGTGGAGTGTCAGTGAGTTGCATCACGACCTCTGGAATCGCAATCTCAGGTTCTTTAGGCTGAGGGATTTCTGGTTCCTCTACAGGTGCATCGAGGATCAGCAGAAGAGTTCATCACGCTAGTGGCTGGAATTTCTTCATGTCTGAGATGAAGTGGGATGAGTTTCTTGAGCCCATTTGAACTGTTGGAGCGGGGACCGAGGAATCTGTTGAATTGGGGTGAAGAGTGGAGAATTTGGATCTTGACTTTCCCAAAAGCCATCATTCATCACTGGCGTTAATGCTTCCAATGTCCTCATCTTCTTCAATTTCCTCAAGACCGGCCTCTTCACCGTGAACTGAGGCATAGGCGAGGAAATGATTGGGGTTGAAGGGATAGCTTCCACTTCAATTTCTTCATCAATCTGCTCTCGACGAAGCTGATAATGATTTTCTTCATCAGATCCGCTTGGGATATCATAATCTTCACCAAAAGGAACAAGGTCCTTTGATGGCACGGAGGAAATTGGAACAGCATCAATGGGATTTTCAAATGAGCTGGTCATTGTCTTCATTTTCTTCGGGGCTGAAGAATTTGAAACAGCAAATGCTTTCCTTTTCTTCACTTCAGCTCGTTCTGCAGCCTTGGTCTTCTTCACATCAGATGCAGATGGAAGGATTGGTGTTGGTGTAGGCGCAGGAGGAGCTGAGGAATCTGGTTGAATTTTCTCAGGCGCAACTGATGCAGTTGCCCCTGACTTCTTTAGTTTCTTCAGGCGCACCACTAGTGGATGCCACCGCAATTTCTTCAATGGTGGAATGGAGTCATCAGCCACGGAACTAGCATTGTCTTCAAGACTGAACTTCATCGCCAGGTCTTGGCATGTTCTTCGGCTGAGCTGAGGCTCCAGCGTGAGGAATTTCTTGTTGCGTTGGGGCTGCAACATTGGTGAACTTCTTCGTCAGGTTGACGAATCTGACTTTGGCTCCTTGCCAATCAGCATAATAGGAGTCAAATTTGTCACCGAGGGCTTTGATGTCAGCTTGCATCTTGATAAGTTCTTCAGTTGTCATCTTGACAACGTTTTTCTTCAGATTTCTCCTTTACATCAAGCGATTTCTTGATCTCTCTGGCTGTATCAAATTTCCATTTCTCCTCTTGGATGAAATGAGTCAGCATGTGACTTTGGCCAGGTGTCAACTTGAAGTTAGGCATAGGAGTGTTTGGGTCCTTGTGCCAGAGATCAATGTAGTCTAGGATCGCTCTTGGATCCAACAGTAGCGGCACAGGTGTGCCTTTGGCTCTAGCGGCCCTTTCTTGGCGGTCCCTAATGATTTCCGCAAGTTCATCATCATCAGCCTCATCATCTTTAGGTGGCTCTTGGAAGGCGACCTGTTTCTTCTTGGGACTTGGCCGAGGACCTCGTCCAGCTGTGGCCTTAGTCTTCAGAGTCGGGCGGATGAATAATTTGGTGCAGGTGAGGAACTTGCTGAACACCGTGAGGCAATGGAGATGCCTGCAGTCCTTTGTACGTGGCGGATGCACAGTCTTTGAGGACTTTGTCGGAACTGTTGAGGACTTGGGAGGAGCTGCTGAGGACTTTGTAGGAGCTGAGGATTCGGGAGGAGCTGGAGCAGCATGAGGAATTGGCCGTGAGGGCACAGCTGAGGAACTTGGTCGTGAGGGCACTGTTGGTGAAGCACTTGGCTTGTGTGCGGGCTTCTTTGCCATAGATTTTCTTGGCTTGACAGAGGCCTCGATGGCGTGACGATGTGAGTCCTCATTAAATTTCCTCACTTTGCCTCGTTGGCTTGTCTTGCCAATTTGGCTTGGCGCTTGGCCCATTCTTGAGAAAGTCCTCACCACGCTTGATGCTTGGTGGGGTCAGCTTCTTGACCAGGTGCCAATGGAGCTCTTGGGCATGGAGGATTGAGAGCGAATTTCTTCATGTACTTTGGAGTAACATATCTGTACTCCCTCCATTCCCTTGCCCATCTCCGTTCAATCCTTTGAATGCGCACCTTGCGCTGATTTTTGTTCTCTTTGCCGAACTCGGCTTCATCAGGTGTGCAATAGTCAGCATAGATTTCCTCAGGAATCTCAAACGCAGTCATGACCTCGTGCCTCTTTCCTCCTTTCTGTGGCTTCTTTCCTTCCGCCATATTCTTCAAATTGAGTAATTTGAACAATCGAATTCTCTCAAGAAGTATGCAACTTTTCTTCGAGGAACGCTGCAAATGAGTTAAGTTGATGAGAACCTAGTGATTCAAAGAATGACATGAGTACCTGTGAGCAGTATAGTTGCGAGGAATTTGGAGAGGTCATATGCGTTCTCGAAGGTTTTCCAAAAAACTAGTTTGAGGAATTTGACGAGATGAGCCTTGAAGAATTTCACTAAGCGATCTTTGTCTTAGGTTCCAGAGTTGTATAGATCGAGGATCCACACAATTGAGGAATCTTGAAGAAAATCATTGCTTAGAGAAACGAATCAAGAGCATGTTTTGTTTGAGGTGTTCATATGTGTGAAGATTTGAAGAACGAACACCTTTGAAGATTTTCAGGAAGGTTTGAGAATCAAAGCGAGTAATAAAAGTAATTTTTAATTACCCGAACTGAAGAACACGACGAACTGAGAAGAACAGATGGGCAGTTAAATGGGTTAGATCTTCCACGCCCTAACTCGGCGGAGGAAGACAGCTACGGCGGCGGTGGAGTGAAGATTTCAGCATGATCGGGCGCGAGTATCGTCACGATTTAGGTCGAGGCAATGAAGCTCTTCCTCACCGGCGATGATGGAGAAGGGCGGCGCTAGGGTTTGAGATGCTCGGCGAGGGATAGCGATCGGCGGAGTAAAGGAAGTGAGGAAGGGAAGAGGGGTATATATAGCCACGGTGAAAAACTGTTACTTTGAAGATTTGGGACGAGCGTGCCCCGACCCTTCTCATTCGCTTGACATGTGTCACCCACGCGTCTTGAGAAGTGGAGATTGTGTTAGATTGTGGGTGAATAGATAAATCTATCGTGGGATGCGGAGCGGTTTGAGCGGCAAAAATGAAAGTTTGGATAAGATCAGTTTTAAAGTCCGTTCGCAATTTCTTCAAATGACAAGGACACAAAGTGAAGATTTTGAACGAGTTTCAATTAGAACGCACATGAAGAATTTGTGAATAGATTGGGTTGAGTATAGCATAGAGGGGGAAGGGTCCGATCACATTCACTTAGCAGAAAAAGCAACTTGAAGAAATAGCCATAAGTGAATGTTGTAGAGGACATAAACCCATATATATATAGCCAATGAAGAAAAACGACGGAAACAGTGAAGATTTTGCAAAGTTGAAGAATTTGAAAAGCTGAAGAATTTCAAAAACTGAGGAAAAACTCAAATTGAAGTTTTTCAACTTTGGTGGTGGTGTGACCCACCGTATAAGAAAGATGATTTCAGACACCGCGTACAATTGTCGTACGGTTCTGAGAATCAAATTCTTCCTTAATTTCTTCACACTTAGAGTGTTATTCTTCATTGATTGAAGAAAAACGTTTCTTCATGTGTTGCACATCTAAGTCATCAATTTTGCATATGTGTCAGGATGTGTGTCCTTTTCAAAGAACATTAAGATATTTAGCTCACACCGCAACTTGCTAAATCTCTTCTCATCCAAGGGCTTTGTGAAGATATCGGCTAGCTGTTCTTCAGTCTTCACATGCTCGATGGAGATGTAAGCCCTTCAACACATGATCACAAAGAAAATGATGACGAATCTGAATGTGCTTTGTCTTCGAGTGCTGAACCGGGTTGTGAGCAATCTTGATGGCACTCTCATTGTCACAGTAGAGAGGCACATTCTTCACGTTGATGCCGTAGTCCTTGAGAGTTTGCTTCATCCACAGCAATTGAGCACAACAAGAGCCAGCAGCAATGTATTCAGCTTCCGCAGTAGACAGTGATACGCAATTCTATTTCTTCGAGGACCAACAGACCAAAGATCGTCCGAGGAAATGACAAGTACCAGATGTTGACTTGCGGTCCACACGATCACCAAAGATAGTCGAGTCGTAATATCCAATGAGATCAAAATTAGAGCCCTTGGTACCATAATCCTAGTGTTGGTGTGTGAGCTAGATATCGAAGAATATGCTTCACAGCCCTTATGGTGTGATTCCTTCGGTGTAGCTTGAAATCGGGCACACATGCAAACACTAAGCATTATATCTGGCCTAGATGCACATAAGTACAATAAAGAACCAATCATGGAGCGGTATACCTTGTGATCGAAGTCAATACCATTTTCATCAGTGCATAGATGGCCATTTGTGGGCATAGGAATTTTGACACCTTTGCAATCTTGCATGCAGAATTTCTTCAGGACATCTTTGAGGTATTTCTCCTGAGATATGAATATGCCATTGTGTTGTTGACGAATTTGAAGACCTAAGAAGAATTTCAACTCTCCCATCATAGACATTTGATATTCTTCACTCACCATATAGGCAAATTCATCACTATAACGTTGGTCAGTACAGCCAAAGATAATATCATCAACGTAAATTTGACACACAAACAATTCACCATCATATGATTTAGTAAAGAGAGTAGGGTCGAGTGAACCGGGTGTGAATCCATTCTTCACGAAGAATTCCTTCAATGTATCATACCACGCCCGTGGGGCCTGTTTGAGACCGTAGAGGGCCTTGTTGAGTCTGAAGACTTTGTCGGGATTCTTTGGATCTTCAAAACCTGGGGGTTGAGCAACATATACTTCTTCCTCAAGCTTACCATTGAGGAATGCACTTTTCACATCCATTTGATATAAAGTGATATTATGATGGTTATCATAAGCAAGTAATATGCGAATAGCCTCAAGTCTAGCAACAGGTGCAAAAGTTTCATCGAAATCAATTCCTTCAATCTGTGTGTAGCCTTGAGCTACAAGTCGTGCCTTATTCCTCACCACAAGGCCATTTTCATCTTGCTTGTTGCAGTAGATCCACTTTGTGCCAATGATATTATGCTTGCGAGGATCTGGACGTTTGACCAGTTCCCGACATTGTTGAGCTCGAATCGATGTAATTCTTCTTGCATGGCCTGAATCCACTCAGGCTCCTGAAATGCTTCATCTACCTTAGTGGGCTCTGTGATAGAGACAAAAGCATAGTGCCCACAAAAGTTAGATAAATGTGAAGCTTTTGAGCGGGTGAGAGGACCTCACGCTTCAATGTCATCGATGATCTTGTCAACTTGCACTTCTTTTGCAACGCGAGAATGAGCTGGTTGTCGTCGAGGAATTTGATCAGCATTTTCTTCAGCACCATTGTCTTCAGCATTATCTTCAGGTGCATCAGCTCGATGTTCTTCACAGACAGAATGAATTCTTCAGCAGATTCTTCAAGAGGGAATGACATCCTCGGTTGCCTTGAACTTGATAGATTCCTCAGGAGCTGGTTCATCTAACACAGAAGGTAGGTGCTCTCTTTGCGAGCCATTAGTTTCATCGAACTGCACATCTACAGTATCAACAATCTTGTGAAGAGCAATGTTGAGGACTCTGTAGGTGTGCGAGTCCTTTCCGTAACCAAGCATAAAACCTTCATGTGATTTCGGTGCAAATTTAGAATTGTGATGTGGGTCTCAAATCCAGCATTTAGCACCGAAGACTTTGAAATAACTCACATTGGGTTTCTTGTCAGTGAGGAGTTCATAGGCAGTCTTCTTGAAGAATTTGTGAAGATATACTCTGTTGATGATGTGGCACGCGGTATCAATTGCATCAATCCAAAAACGACTAGGCATTTTGTATTCATCAAGCATAGTGCGAGCCATCTCAACAAGAGTTCTATTCTTGCGCTCCACGACGCCATTTTGCTGAGGTGTATAGGGAGAAGATAACTCATGAGTAATACCAAGTTCATCAAGATAGGCATCAAGACCGGAATTCTTGAACTCGGTTCCATTGTCACTCCTGATGTGTCTAATCTTCACACCAAAGTTAGTTGAAGCCCTCGAGGAAAATCGTTTGAAGACTTCCTGCACTTCATTTTTGTAAGTAACAATGTGTACCCATGTGTAACGAGAGTAATCATCAACAATAACAAAGTCATATAAAGATGCATCATTAGTGACTGCTGAGTAATGATTAGGAGCAAAGAGGTCCATGTGAAGCAATTTGAATGGACAAATAGTGGTCATGATAGTCTTCGCTGGATGCTTGGCCTTGGTCATTTTTCCAAATTTCACAGCTCCACACAAGTGATCCTTGAGGAATTTGACATTTTCAATGCCAATGACATGCTTCTTCTTCACAAGCGTGTGCAAATTCCTCATGCCTGTGTGACCAAGTCACGATGCCATAGCCAGCCTTTCCTAAGCTTTTGCAAGTAGACACACGGCTGGTTGTGGTCCTGTAGAGAAATCAACAATATACAAGTCTCCTCTCCTAAAGCCTTCAAGACTTTGGAATTGTCAGCTTCCATGATCACAACACAACGATACTTGCCAAAGACAACAACCATATCAAGATCACAAAGCATTGAGACTGACATGAGGTTGTATCCTAAGGACTCAACAAGCATGACTTTGTCCATGTGTATGTCCTTAGAGGTCGCAACCTTACCAAGACCGAATACCTGACTTTTGCCTTTGTCAGCAAAAATGATATGCTTCAGATGTGACGGTGATAAGGGAATATCCATCAATAGATTCTTGTCACCAGTCATGTGATTTGTACGTCCACTATCGAGGACCCACTCATTGGCTTTGGGTTGATCATCCTGCAGATGAATTAGTGCAACTTACGATCTCATATACTTCATCGGTGAAGAATATGATATCAAGTTCATCGATGAATTTCATCGAGCGATAATGTATAAGCAAGTATGAGGACGTGTGAAATGAAAGTTCATTTCTTCATGATTAGCCTGTCCTTTCAGCATTTTTGTCGGGCCCCAAAGAAATTCTTCTTCAGACGTTAAAGCACGCCCGAGGCCCGACCTGCAGAAGAGGTTAGTTCTTTTTCTTCACCACTCACCTCTGAAGGGGTGGCAAAGAGTTCATCACTCTGCGAGCACCATATGAGAATGGTGGCATAGAGGCCAATCCATTTCATTTCACATAAGAGGGGTTAGGGTAAGCATATGAATAAGCAGAGAAATTCTTCGAGGACTTATGAACATATTGGTTTGAAGAATAATGCACATATTCATAGCCCTTAGCTCTACCCTGCGAAACAGAGTTGTTAGCACGATGATAATCATATGAGGACTTTGATCCTTTTGAGGAATTTGATCCACGTGAGGAATTTGGTCCATATGAGGACTTGGATCCATATGAAGAGTTTGATCTGGGGTTCCTTTTCTTCACAGGTGGTGTCATGAGGACATTCACCGAAGACTTTCAAGGCACTTCTTGGGAACCCAGATTTTCTTCATAGGGGAACCGTTCTGCAGTTAGTGCCAACATATCTAGCAAATACTTCACCATTCTGATTTTTGAACAGTTTATAGTTGGAGTCAAATGACTCATCAGAAGAATGAGGAGATTCGCATGTAAAGCCAGATAAGTTAGATGGATCAACTGGAGGTCCCTTTGCAGCAACCCATGAGGTTTTGGGATACCGCTCGGGGCTTCCAATATGTTCCATCAAGATTGAGTTTCCTCTCAAAGGCAATACCCTCTTTCCTAGGGTTCCTGTTGAGGATCTGCTTTTAAGCACATCACAAAGAGTCGATGCCCTTTGAGGCTTTTGTACATGCACTGTCATGTACAATTCCTTCAGCCCTGCATCGTTAGTGATACTAGCAAAGTCCTCGGATGAGGAATTAGTGATAGCGAGGCAGGTGAAGAATTTGTAACAGTTGAAGCATTTGAACATTCAGGTGAAGAATTAGCGATTCACGTTCAATGCACTTTAAGCATGGAGGAACAAATTCTTCACGAGAAGCGCTGATTTGTTGAGCAAGTAATGAATCGCGCTCCTTTTGAAGATCTTCATAACTCACTCTTAGCTTCTCAAGATCTTGCTTTCTTTGAAGAAATTCATAAGAAAGTTTCTCATGATCAGACAAGAGAGTGTTATGATGACCTTGAAGGCTGTCAAACCTAGACTGGAATCTCTGAAGATTTTCAGTCAGGGCTTTAGTGCGATCCATTTCTTCACCTAACATATCATCACTTTTACCTAACATGTTTTGAACCTTTTCCAAGGCATGTTGTTGTTTGGTGGCAATACAAACAAGCTTGGTATAGCTAGGTTCAATATCATCATCGAGATCCATCATCATCAGATTCATCGTCACTATACTCGGATGAGGAACATTCGGTTACCTTGTCACCCTTTGCCATGAGACATGATGCGTAAGATGATGATTACGGTTCGAAAGTCATCGTTTGAGAGATTCCTTGAAGTCCTCAAACCAGGGATCATGACGGGTTCGATGACCTTCATAGACGTCGGAGATTCGGTCCCAGATAAGCTTCGCATTGCAAAGATGCATAATGCGCTTGAATTCATCTCTAGATAGGCAAGAACAGATGATATCCTTTGCCATGATGTCAAGTCGAGTGTACTTGCGAATATCATCTGCGTTCGCCGTCTTGCATGCATCAAGAAGACCAATTTCGGTGACGGTCCACAGCTACATCCATTGCCATGAGGCGCTACCTCATCATGGCCTTCCACTTGGGATAATCATGACCGTCAAAGATAGGGCATGTCACTTTCTTCATACCTGCGGTCGACATAACTAAAACTCCGGTGGTTAAACCAAAATCGCATTTAACAAGGGAGTACCTTGCTCGATACCAATTGAAAGTGCGTTATATCGACTAGAAGGGGGGTGAATATGCAATTTTATGAATTCTTCAATGAGGAATTTGCGGTGAGGAAATTCCTAAGTGAAGAACTACTTGCGGAATAAGTACTCAAGTAAGCATAAGAGAACGCGGACATGGTCATCATGATGAAGTGAAGACAATCAAAGAGTATGAAAGCGTAAACACAGGATAGCACAAGATGAAGACAAACAGATCAAGAAATTAAACCGAGGAAATTGAGAAAGCCTTCACCAAAGTCTTCAAACACAGATATGAATGAACACTCAACACAAGAATGAGGAAATGAGAGGGTTGAGGAAATAGAACCGATTAGGTTGGTGAAGACAATGATTTGGTAGACCAGTTCAAGCTGCTGTCTCGGTTATGCGTCTGGTTGGAAGCCGAGTATTTAAACTCGAGGACACACGGTCCGGACACCCGATCGGCTGAGCATGCAGCTCGGGACACCAAGTCCTCACTGTATTCTCCTTGAACTAAGGTCACACAGACCTCGTCCAATCACTCGTGGTAAGTCTTGAGCGACTTCCAAACCTTCACAGACTTGGTCACTCGGCGATCCACAATTCCTCTTGGATGCTCTAGACCATGACGCCTAACCGTCTGGAAGAAACACAGTCTTCAAAGGTAACAAGCGTCGGATCCACGCAGGATCAATCTCTTCAGTGATGCTCAATCACTTTGGGTTTGTAGGGGTTTGGTTTTGGGTTTTTCCTCACTCGATGATTTTTGCTCAAAGTCCTCGGAGGATGGGTTGCTCTCAAATGACAAGTGTCAAGTTCTCTCGGAGCAGCCAACCAGCTAGTGGTTGTAGGGGCGGCTATTTATAGCCTAGGAAGCAGCCCGACATGATAAGACATAAATGCCCTTCAATGATATGACCGTTAGGTGGATAAGATATTTTGGGACAGGTGGCGCGCAACACGAACGATTAGGAAATTTGACTCTCAAATTCCTCGGGGCTATCATGTTCCTCACTATGTAGGCAATCCGCCCGGCGAATTCCTAACTCCTCGGTCGAACAAATTCCTCGTGACCGGAAGAACTTCGTCTCACATCCTTTGAAGAAATTGACTGAGCTGTATGAGATTTCCAAAGGCTTCACTCGAAGGGATTGGTAGGTGTAGGATTTTGAGTTGAGCATCACATGGAAAGTTTTCCTTAGTATTTTCTCGACCCCCTTTAATAGTACGGTGCTTCCTATGACTCAAGAAAGAGAAAATGAAACAATGAAAACAAAAGTCTTCACGCTTCATGTTCCTCAAATGAATACCAAGTCTTCAAGGTCACACCAATTTCTTCACTTTCAAAATCTTCAAAAAGTCTTCAGAATATCAAAGTCTTCAGTCGAAGAACTTCATTTTAGGGTCTACTTTCTCTGTAAATATCAAACTCCTCATAGACTTATAGACCTGTGTACACTCATAAACACATTAGTCCCTTAATCTATAAGCCTTCAATACACCAAAATCACTAAGGGGCACTAGATGCACTTACACTGCTAAAGCAAAGCATTTTTATTCGGTACTGGCATCCGAAGAAATTGACTGCAGCGATGGAAGTCGAAGACAAAGTGAAGTTGTAGTGTTCATTTCGTTGTTCTTCTTTCATTTTTTTGAGTGATAGGACCTCCGTACTATTAAGATGGGTATAGGTTCTCAATGCTTAGATCCGCTGTGATGCTTAGCCAAAACCTATGAAAGTTGCGAGAGAAATCTCCTTGTGCTCCGAGAAAATACTTGTCAAGAGGGAGACCGTGTTCTTCTTTTGTCATGAGAGATTTGTCTCAGTCTGTGGAGTTAGCATTTATTGGTCCTCAAGTAATGTTACCGCTGCTCCAAAAATCTGACCGTTGCAAACGTGTCGGTTGGCCATTGGTTGGACCTCGTGTCCAAAATGGTCATTTCCCATCTGGGAAGGCTGCGGCTATAAATAGCCACCCCGCTCCAACGTTGTCTGTTGGTTGCTCTGCTTGAGATTTCTGAGAAGATTGATTTGAGCAACCCCTCTCCAAGTGATTTGAGTTTAAGATCCACCGAGAGAAAAAACAAGAGCCCAAGCTTAGACAATGGTTTAGCATCACAGTAGTTCTGAGTGAGAGTTCTTGTACCGATTACTCTTGAGAGCTGCGCACTCTCTAGACGAATAGGTTTCTGCTTTGAGTGTTGAAGAGTTGTTGTCTTCACCGAGCCAGATCTTCAGCAACTAAGAGTGATTGTGGTTCACGAAGGTCAATCGAAGGTCTGGAGATCGCCGACAAGGATCTACCACGAGTGAAATCAACCTGAGTCTGATCAGCTCTGCGTTGAAGGAGAACAGGGTGAAGAGAGTTTATCTTACGTGTTAAGTCACAACCCCTCCAACCAGACGTACCCTTTGGTAGAAGGGTGAACTGGTCTACCAAATCTCTATGTTGCCATCGAGCACCATTGGTTAAATCTCTCTACTGCATTTCCTTCAACAGTTTACATTTTTGCCCTGTGCCGATAAATTTCTTTATCATTTTCTTCTGTTGTTGTCATCTTGTGTATCTGTGTTCACCCTGTTTCATTCTCATCACCTGTATTCATTCGTTACCATCTTACTCATTGGATTTTCTTGTGAGGTCATTCCATAATATTTCCTTCAGTGTGTACCATGTTGTGTATCATTCTACTACATCTGTTGCGTTACTCTCATTGTAGTAAAACATGTGATTTATGAAGCTCGTACTGTTGGCAATGCTTTCATCGATGAATATGCTTCTGACGAAGATGGTTGATTTAGTTCATTTCCTTCGATACTCTATTCCGCTGTTGTAATTGGGATTAGATTCAAAACTTTCAGAAGAAATTTGGAATCTCCCATTCACCCGCCCCCCCTCCCCTCTGGTCGATATACCCTCGGTCCTAACAATATCAGTACGAAACGGAGTCCAAACACAGCGAAACTTTTTGGAGATTTTTTCTGGACCAGAAGACACCAGTGGGCCAAAGAAGTACTAGAGTGGAGGCCCAGGCGCGCCCAGGTAGGTTGTGCCCACCTCGGTGACCTCCCGCACCGCCTCTTCGCCCTTCAAATTCCCAAATATTCCAGAAACCTTAGGGGAGTAAACCAAACGCAATTCCAGCCGTCGCAAGTTCTAGAACCACGAGATCCAATCTAGACACCATCACGGAGGTGCTCTTCATCCTCATTGGTGCCTCTCCGATGATGCCTGAGTAGTTCATCATAGACCTACGGCTCCGTAGGCAGTAGCTAGATGGCTTTCTCTCTCTCTTTTGATTCCCAATACAATGGTCTCTTGGAGATCTATTTGATGTAACTCTTTTTGCGGTGTGTTTGTTGGGATCCGATGAATTTTGAGTTTATGTTCAGATCTATATCCATGAATATTTTTTTAGTCTTCTTTGATCTCTTATATGCAGGATTATTTATAGCCTTGTATTTCTTCTTCAAATCTTTGGTTTAGTTAGGCCAACTAGATCGATTTTTCTTGCCATGGGAAGAGGTGCTTTGTGGTGGGTTCGATCTTGCGGTGTTCTTTCCAGTGACAGAAGGGGCAGCAAGACACGCATGTATCGTTGCTATTAAGGACCAAGATGGGGGCTATTCCTACATGAATAGATCTCGTCTACATCATGTCATTGTTCTTATTGCATTACTCCATTTCTCCATGAACTTAATACACTAGATGCATGCTGGATAGCGGTCAATGTGTGGAGTAATAGTAGTAGATGCAGGCAAGAGTCAGTCTACTAATCTTGGACCTGATGCCTATATATTGATCATTGCCTTGGATATCGTCATAATTATTCAATCTTCTATCTATTGCCCAACAGTAATTTGTTTACCCACCGTATGCTATTTTCTCGAGAGAAGCCACTAGTGAAACCTACGCCCCCCGGGTCTATTATTTATCATATTTGCTTTGAGATATATTTTTATTCGCTTTTATCTTCAGATCTATTATTCCAAAAAAATACCTTGCTGCACTTTTCTACTACTTATTTTATTTTGCGTTTTATCGAGAGCTATTTATCCAATCTACCACAAATTTATCTATCTTTTTACTTTGGAGGGATTGACAACCCATCTTACGCGTGGGTTGCAAGTATTTGTTCTTTGTCTGCAGGGACCGTTTACATAGTGTTGCTTGGTTTTCCTACTGGATTGATACCTTGGTTTCATAACTGAGGGAAATAACTACCGGATGTACTGCATCATCCCTTCCTCTTTGGGGAAATACCGACGTAGTTCAAGCAACATCACCACCTGCGGGTGAACCTGCATCTCCGGGATCAGGTCCTGGCCTGGCATCAGGGGCTGCTACCTCGGGGCGGCAAATCTCGCAAACTCCGTGATAACCTGCAAGTGGATAGGGCTATTAGTAGCACTTTGTGATAAGTGAAGTGTCGAACCCACAGGGAGCAAATAGGAAGGAATTACAAACCCCGCAACTACGATGTCACTTACGCAATTCATTATGCATGCAAACCGTAGTTTGGAAATAGCCTACTTTAGTAAGTTGCTAGGAACTCAAATAAAAGGGATATTGTTTACTAAACTACAAACAAGAAATAAATGACAGAAAATTAAAGAGACTAAACTAGGTGAAACGGTGCTTGAGTAGTAAACATTCTCGAGGGAATCAGAGTCATCACCACTTCACAAAAATATTTGCCTTTTTATTCGCCTTCTTTTTCGTTTGACTTTTTCTCGTCAGATCTCATGTTTGCTTGTGTTGCCATGTGCCTTCTATTTGCTTGCATCTTCGCTTGCTAAAAATCTATTGAAGTGGATCCTCATCCACTTGCTAATCTTTTCAAAAGATCCAATTATGATGAACTAATTGCTAGTGATTTCAGTGCATTAGATTATCTTTATAAAGTTTTGCTTGAAGTTCGTGAATCTGAAAATTGTGATGAAGTGTTAAAAGAAGAAATTTATAATGTGATTCACGGTAGCTCCTTGAATGAAAAGCATGATTGCAATGATATTATTACAAATTCTATTAATGAAAATTGTGTTAATAATATGCAAAACCCCAAGCTTGGGGATGCTAATTTTGCTATGTCCACTACTTATTGCAATGATCATGATTGGGGTGATGATGATTATTATGATCTTGAAAATTTATTTAAGCCTCCTGACAATAAGGTTTGCAATAATATTGAAAGTGGGTTTGGAAGAGTGTCAACTTTAGGTATTAATTATCTCACTACTTTGGAGAATTATCAATCTTGTGAATTTTTTGATAAAGTGGGTTTGGAGAGGTCATGACTTTGGTTGATATTAATACCACTATCTTGGAAGATTGCAAAACTTTTATGCATGAGGATCATGAAGAGAAAATTTTATGTGATAGCTATATTGTTGAATTCGAATATGATCCTACATGTAATTATTATTAGAGAGGAAAATATGGTTGTAGGAATTTTCATGTTACTAAATTACCTCTCTTCATGTTGAGATTGTTATTGTTTCTTTCTTATTCCTTGCATATGCTAAATATTTCTTGCCTTACTAATTTGTTTGCTTATAAAATGCCTATGCATAGGAAGTATGTTAGACTTAAATGTGTTCTTCACATGATTTATGATGCTCTTTTTGTGCTTCAATTATTATCTTTCTTGTGAGCATCAACAAAATTTCAAGCCTATCTTAATAGCTATAAACAAAGAGCTTGTTGGGAGGCACCACGATGAATAAAATTTAGTTTTTTCCTTTTTCTTTCTGTTTTTGAGTGTGTGCAAAATTATGCTACTGTTTTGATTGTGTTTTTTGTGTTTTAGTTAGTGTATGTGCCAAGTAAAGCCTTTGGGACCATGTTGGGTGATAGTTGATTTGATCTTGTTGAAAAACAGAAACTTTTGCATCGAGTAGCAGAATTTTGTAAAATCACATATGCGCGATAGAATTCTGAATTTTTTACACAATATTGATATACAAATTTCCCATCTTGCCCAAATTTTTCAGAATTTTTAGAGTTACATAGATTTGGACAAAGTCCAGATTACTACAGACTGTTCTATTTTTGAAGATTTTGTTTTCGTTGCATTGAGTGCTTATTTTGATGAATCTATGGATTGTATCAGTGGGCATAAGCTATGGTAAAGTTGGAATACAATAGGTATAATGCAATAATAAAATATGAATGGGTTTGCTACAGTACTTAGAGTGGTGATTTGCTTTCTTATACTAACAGATCTCATCAAGGTTTTGTTAAGTTTTGTGTGATTGAAGTTTTCATGTTTTGGGTGTGATCACGATGGATGAAGGAATAAAGAGTGAAAAGAGCCTAAGCTTGGGGATGCCCCATGGCACCCCAAGTTAATATTCAAGGAGAACCAAGCAACTAAGCTTGGGGATGCCGTGGAAGGCATCCCCTCTTTCTTCTAACGACTATCGGTATTTTACTTGGAGCTATATTTTTATTCGTCACATATCATGAGTTTTGCTTGGAGCGTCTTGTATTATCTGAGTCTTTGCTTGTTTTGATTTTTAGTTTGTCACAAGTATCCTTACTGGACACACCTATTTTAGAGAGCCAAAATTATGCTATGATTTGTTAGAATTGTTCTATATGCTTTACTGAAATTTTCTGAGCTGTGGAATTGCTCTAGTGCTTCACTTATATATTTTTGAGCATGGTGTGCTTTAATATTTCTGAAGAAATGCTCTCATACTTCACTTAGATTAATTTGAGAGTTAGTAATTTTTTGAAGAAATTCTCTCATGCTCCACTTATATTATTTTAAGAGACCAAAAAAATATGCTCATGTTCTTCACTTCAATTTGTTTGAGCTACTCAAAAGCAATTGCAATATATGAAACTAGTCCCAAAGTGCTAGATATGCAAGAGGGATATAATAAAAACTTTCATGAAGATCATTGGACAAAATAAACTTGATTCTTTGTAATAGTTTTGAGATATAATGATAGTGATATGTGAGTCATGTTGGTGAGTAATTATGCTTTAGTAAGAATTTTGGTGTTAAGGTTTGCGATTCCCTATGCAAGCATGAAAGTCAATAGTTATGCAATGAAATAACATCCTACTTGTGGTGCATTATTCGGTGTTAGTTATGTTTAATGCTCGCTTATGTGATTTTTCGTTTCTTGGTTGGTTGCTTCTCAATCTTTTTGCTAGCCTCCACTTGTACTAAGTAGAAATACTACTTGTGCATCTTTAAACCCATTTTTGCCATATGAGTCCACCATACCTACCTATATGCGGTTTTTCTGTGCCGTCCTAAGCAAATTTGTATGTGCCATCTCTAATTTTCAAAATGAATCTCCTTTTTGTGTGCTCGTACCGCTCATGAAGCGGGGGGGGGGGCAATATTTTCCATGCTAGATGTGTTATTCTCAAGATGAGTGTTTATTCACTTGTCATTGCACGAGAGTGTCGCGGTAATAGGGATGCCCAGTCCGGAAATGAAAAATAAATTTACTTTATGTTGTCAAATAATAAATTCCTTGGAAAGTGTTGGTATGGAAGGCACCCGTGGATACGGCTAGCCATGGATTCTGAAAGAACGGTGGAAAAAGGAATAAGCTTTATTTTCTGTTCGGGAACCACCTACGATATATCTAGCATGGAAAGTGTTGGGAATTACTCGGTCGTTTTCGTTGACGGGAAAAGTATGCCTCTAAAAAAATTATCTCTCAATTTAAGCTTTGAGCTCTGGCACCTCTACAAATCTCTACTTCCCTCTACGAAGGGCCTATCTATTTACTTTATGCAATTTTTATTTTTATTTGAGTCTACATATTCTCTTATAAAGCACCAACTAAGGGGCACTATGATCGTACTTGAGCATTGGATATAGCTAATATGCGAGCGTGTTTCATGAATGGATCAATGATTGAGCATGATGGGCTAGGGATAACTTTCTTTAGTGTTGATATTTTCAAGAACATGGTTGCTTGTTGATATGCTTGAGTACTGAAATCTCCATGTCAAAGCTAGACTATTGATTTGAACCATATAAAAGTCCAAATCTCCATGCTACAAAAGAAAAGAATATGTGATGAACATGTTAGGCAGCATTCCACATCAAAAATTCTATTTTTCTCATTTACCTACTCGAGGACGAGTAGGAATTAAGCTTGGGGATGCTGATATGTCTCCAACATATGTGACGCCCAGATAATTAAGCTGTAGTAATCCCCTACTAATGATGCCACGTCACCTCGGTTGCTGTTGCTAATCTCGCGTTACTTCAAAACGATTAAAATTCTAGTTTGAATTATTGACAAACATCGAAAATTTTCAAACATTAAAACTAAAATGTTCGGAATGTGGCATTATTGCATATACTAAATTAGGTACAAGTTTTGTATTTTACTAAAGGTAAAGTATATTAAAAATCAGAGAAGACGGTAAAGGAAAAATAAATAAAAAGAAAAGAACAAAACAGAAAACAAAAGAAAAGAAAAGGGAACCTCCCCCCCCCACTGGGCCAACTGCCCACTGGCACCTGAGCCAGCCCAATTGGCCCAGGCCGCCCCCACTGTCCTAATAACCCCACTACCCCAACCCTCCCCCCACTGACCGCACCCATTCCCCCCCCCCCCCCCACTCGTTCCCCATGTTCGCCCCCTCCCCGATCCAGATCTGGATCGAGGGAACGAACCCCTCTACACCTTGTCGCCCCGTCGCCGCCGCCTGGAGGGCCACTCGCCGGAGCCACCTCGCCGGACTACCTCCCCGTCTCCATCGCGCGTCTCCGTCCTCCTCCCCGAGCCCAGCTGCCATTTGCCCTAGAACTACCTCGTGAGGCCCCCTCCTTCTCCTCTTCCCCATCTTTGCGTCGCTACCTTGCGCTCAGCCTTCTTTCGCGCCACTTGTCAGTTGCCGCGCCCTCACCCCTGCTCGCCGCATCCACCGCAACCCGCCTCTACTGGCACTCGCCGTGCCCAGGGTCGCGCGTGCCCGGTCGCTTGTGGCCTCGGCCACCACGCCCGCAGCCCCCCACCGCGCGCACCCGCTGCCGCCCGTGGCCTCGGCCCCTGCTGCTGGTCCGCCGTAGCCGCCCCGCCTCTGGCCGCGCACGCCTGCTGCCTTGCCATGCGCCCGCCTCCACCGGCGACCCCCAGCACCTCCCCTGCCGCGGTGCAGCCGCCTAGCCATGACCCCTGAGCCCACCTCCGCCCGGCTGGCAGCCTTGAATCGCCTCCCCACCTACCTCTACCGCCAGTCCCACCTCGCCCTCTGCGCGCCTCAGGTCACCGGTCCTCCCCCACACGCCCAGCAGCTCCACGCCGTGGCACTGGCGCCTTCCTCTGAGGCGAGCAGGTGTTCCCATACAGTGGCCTTGGGCACGAGCGCCCGCACTCATCGCCCGCGCCGTTAAGTGCCGCCCGAACCCACTATGGCCCTTGTGCGTATGGCACGTGGGGCCCGCCCCTGGAACGTTATAAAAAGATTTAAAAATAATAATTATTATTATTATTAATATTATTATTAATTAACTTAATCAAACTAGTTTGATTAAACTTAATTAATCATGCTTAAATTAAACCCTAATTAACCTGATTAGTCTATGACAAGTGGGTCCCACTGGACCCACAGGTCAGGTTTCACTCTAGTCAAACCCCCAGTTGACTGCTAGCATCATGCTGATGTCGTGCTAATGCAGTAATGCTATTTTCGAATTAATTTAATAATAATAATTTATAAATTGTTTAAAAACTTTGAAAAATAATATAAAATAATCCGTAGCTCGGATGAAAATACTTTGCACATGAAAGTTGCTCAGAACGATGAGACGAATCCAAATACGCAGACCCGGATGTTTCACCTCCACACGTCCCTAGCATAGCGAACGTGCAACATTTCACCTCCGGTTCATCTGTCCGAAAACGTGAAACACCGAGGGATACTTTCCCGTATGTCCCCCCCCCCCTTCGCCGGTATCACCTACTACCGCGTTAGGGCACTAACGATGACATGTACCTGGGGTAGGGTAATAGACCTGATCTAAATGCCCGTCCCAAGGACATTGCCCTACAGTCAAAAAACATTCAAAGGACAGCAACATCTACCGACTGGAATGACCTCAAGATGCAACTCACTCGACCAACGGTTCCACTCGGGTAACCCAATTCCATTCGACCAGGATATAATCATTCGACTACATCAAAAACCACTCGGAGTACAGAAGATCTAAGGTCACTCTGGATGGCAACGGTCAGGTGCTCACTCCGTAGTCTTAATGATCATTTATATGACTTTAATGTTGATGTTACCAGTAACGTCCCCTCTTTGTGTACATTGAACCTTATGTAACGGGGGATGGCTGGGGTCCTGGCGCACTCTATATAGGACACCCCCTCCTCTGGAACAAGGGTTTGCACCTCCTGTAACTTCACGCATAATCCAATCGACCAGCCTCCGGGCACTGAGATGTAGGGCTGTTACTTCCTCTGAGAAGGGCCTGAACTCGTAAATCTTGCGTGCACAACTTCATCGTAGCTAAGATCTTGCCTCCTCATACCTACCCCCCATTCTACTGTCAGTCTTAGAACCACGACAGTTGGCGCCGACCATGGGGCAGGTGTCTTAGCGACTTACCGGTGAGGTTGTGATTTTTTCGATTCCCATCATCATGGTTTCCTGCGGTGGTTTGGCTGAGGGCCGCGAGATCCGTCTCGGCGCGCTCGTCTTCATTGCCGACGACTCCTCCTGGCTCCAGGAGCCCCCACCCTCGACGTCGATACTCTCCTTGTATGCGGGGCGACGCACTTCTGCGCATGCGGTCGCAGCGTCCTTCTGCGGCAGCCGTCGACCCAGTATCGGTCGGCTCCCGCAGTGTCTTCGCTCCCCGCTGTTTGCCGTTCCAAGCGATCCGGTCAGTCGCGGCTTCAGTGGTGGGTGAAGCATGCAGTGGCACGTCAGTCGGCCACCCCTCAAGTCGCGGCAATCGAGCCCAGCGAATCTCTCTACGGCCTGTTCGACTGGCTCCGTCGAGACCCTATCCGAGTGCGACAGCAGCGACCCTGCGACGGAAGTCCTGATGGTCGACACGCCGCGCAGCCCTCCTGGCATGCATCGCAACGGTGGCGGCGACGGTGGCGGCAATCCATCGCGCGTTCATGAGGAGTACCACCCCGAAACCCTCTCTTCTCAGCTGAGGGAAGAACTTCACCGCCGCAACGTGGAGGCGCTCCACACGCCCATTGTTGGAGAGACCTCTGAGGCTCGGGCCTTGGAGGCAGCGCGCCTGGCTACTTTGGCTGGCGCTTTTCATTGGAGAACCTTCAGCACGCACTCGACGAACGTGCCCGGCGGCAGATCCCTGAGTCTAGTCGACGGCAGCGACAACTGTTCCCGCCTGAACCACAGGCATACCGCACTCTGATTCAGAATCTTACAGCTGCAGCCCATATAGCAGAGTCTATTCAGCCATCCCAATCGGAGGCTGGAAGAGGTTTGATGCAGACCAGAGCATTGCTCCGGGCAGCAGGAGAGCAAATCACAGCAGTATCTCAGTCCCGTAATAGAATCCATAGCAGATCTGTGGTGGTTGACACAGTCCAGTCGGCTCACAGCCCAAGATCACCTCCGCGGCATGAGGGACGTGGGCATCGCCAACGGCGGTACTTGGGTCGAAACCACGAGCAGTACGATCATTGGCTCGACCGTGATGACCTCCGTCGAGTGCCTACACCCCCTCCGAGGGGCGGATCATATGTGCCCCGGCATTATGATGATAGGCGCCTATACGACGAGGAACGGAGGATGCCAGTCGACCCCAGAGAACCAAGGTTTGATGCGAGGTCAATTTTGGTACAAAGGTGCAGTCGACGGGAACCCGGCACCTGAGAAGAAGAACGGAGACGGAGATAGCTTTGGAAGCGAGTGCATGTTTCCGGTCCTAAATGTTTTAGCAGAGCCATCAGAGTTGCAGAGATCCCTCCCAACTTCAGGTTGGCGACTGGAGTTAGTAAGTTCACTAGTGAATCGAAGCCTGACACTTGGCTTGAGGATTACCGAGTGGTTGTACAGATTGGTGGTGGAAACGATGAGGTGGCCATGAAACACCTTCCCCTGATGCTTGAAGGGTCAGCTAGAGCTTGGTTGAATTAGTTGGCTCCGGGAAGTATATTCAGCTGGGAGGAGTTAGCCTGAGTGTTTGTCAAAACTTTCGAGGGCACATGCAAATGACCGGCAGGGTTGGCAGAATTGCAGCATTGTGTGCAAAAACCGAATGAAACTTTGAGGGATTACATCCAGAGGTGGACCACTTTGCATCACACAGTGGAGAATGTGTCTCAGCATCAAGCAGTTTGCGCCTTCAAAGAGGGTGTTCGGTATCAGGAGCTTAACCAGAAATTCGGTCGAACAGGAGACATGACCCTGACCCGAATGATGGAAATAGCCACTCGGTACGCGAATGGCGAAGAAGAAGACCGACTCTGCAGTGGTAAGAGCAAAGTCGTACAGGACACTGGAGGAGGTAAATCCAATCGGAAGAAAAAGCGCAAAGTGAAACCTGCGGGTCCTGGGGAGGTTGCAGTCGCGACCCAAGGAAAATTTCATGGAAAGCCCAAAGGGCCCTGGATCCCCAAGAAGGTGAAAGATCAAGCAGGAAACAATGTGTTGGATTTGCCATGTCACATCCACATCAAAAAGGATGAAGAGGGTAATCTGATTTATCCCAAACATACCACTCGACGGTGTCGAGTCCTTATACAACAGTTCCGAGAAAAACAAACCAGTGAGAAAGAGAAGGAATCTGATAAGGATGAGGACAACAAAGAGGATGATGATGGATTGCCCAATGTCAATTCCACTTTGGTGATTTTTGCTGACATTGAAAGCAAAAGTCGACTGAGAGTCATCAAGAGGGAAGTAAGCATGGTTGCTCCGGCAACGATGACGTATTTAAAATGGTCAAAGACTCCCATCACATTCGACCAGGCCGAACACCCGCCGCACGTTGCCACCCCCGGGAGGCAAGCGTTGGTGGTCGACCTAGTCATTGGGGCACTCGACTGACCAAATTCTTGATGGATGGCGGCAGTGGTTTGAACATTTTGTATGCTGAGACCCTCCGGGGAATGGGCATTCCGATGTCCAAGCTCAGCGAGAGCAACATGCAGTTCCACGGAGTGATCCCTGGAAATAAAGCCGATTCACTCGGCCAGATTACTCTTGACATGGTTTTCGGTGATTGAAAGAATTACCGTAAGGAAAAGTTGACATTTGAAGTTGTGGATTTTCACAGTGCTTATCATGCTATCCTGGGCAGAACTGCATATGCTCGTTTCATGGCTCGACCATGTTACGTGTATCTCAAGCTCAAGATGCCTGGCCCTAGGGGCGTGATCACAGTCACTGGTAATCGGCAGCGAGCAGAAGAGTGCCTCCAAAAGGGATCAAAGATTGCCGATGAACAGATGGCAGCGGTAGAAATGGAAGAATACAAGAAGACTGCGGATCCGAGTGATTTGTTGAGAGCTAAAAAGCCTGCTTTAGACTCTGCATTTAAGTCATCTGGTGAAACAAAGTCAGTTCATATTCACCTGACTAATCCCAATGCTGCTCCGACTCATATCTCAACAACACTCGACAGCAAATAGGAAGAAGCGCTCATCCAGTTCCTCCGTGAGAACTGAGACATCTTTGCGTGGAGACCTTCTGACATGCCATGTGTACCCAGGGGACTGGTTGAGCACCGTTTGCGATTCAACCCGAAAGCAAAACCTGTCAAAGAGCATCTCTGACGGTCCGCCGTGGAGAAAAGAAAGGCAATTGACGAGGAAGTGGCTCGGCTTCTGGCAGCTGAGTTCATCCGAGAGATTTACCACTCCGAGTGGCTCACCAACGTCGTCATGGTCCCCAAGAAAGATGACTCACTCCGTATGTGTATTGACTTCAAGCATATCAATCGGGCCTGCCCGAAAGATCACTTCCCTCTCCCCTGCATCGATCAGATAGTCGACTTGACTGCGGGATGTGAGCGATTGTCCTTTCTGGATGCATATTCCGTGTACCATCAGATCCGACTGTATGGACCCGACGAAATAAAAACAGCTTTTATCACCCCATTCGGGTGTTTTTGCTATGTTACTATGCCCTTTCATCTCAAGAATGCTGGTGCCACATTCATGCGCATGATACAGAAGTGCCTGCTCACTCAAATCAGTCGGAATGTGGAAGCATACATGAATGACATCGTGGTTAAGTCGCGTAAAGGTTCCGACCTGTTGACTGACCTCGCAGAAACCTTTGCCAATCTGAGAAGATACGATATCAAGCTTAATCTGTCGAAGTGTACATTCTACTTGGTTTCCTCGTTTCCGAACGTGGGATCGATGCAAACTCAGAGAAAGTTGGTGCAATACTCCGAATGAAATGCCCTGCGCGCATACACGACATTCAGAAGCTTACTGGTTGTTTGGCCGCTTTGAGTCGATTCATCTCTCGTCAGGGTGAAAAGGCATTGCCTCTTTACCGATTGATGAAGAAATCTGATAAGTTCGAGTGGACTCCTGAAGCTGACACAGCGTTTGCAGAGCTCAAAACCCTGCTTTCCACCCAGCCGGTGCTCGCTACTCCAATCAGCAAAGAGCCTTTACTGCTTTATGTTGCGGCCACTGGAAAAGTTGTCAGTACAGTACTCACGGTCGATCGGGAAGAAGAAGGTAAAGCCTACAAGGTTCAGCGCCCAGTGTACTATATTTCTAAAGTCTTAACTCCGTCCAAGCAAAGATATCCGCATTATCAGAAACTTGTCTACGGAATTTACTTAACCACGAAGAAGGTTGCACATTATTTCTCAGATCACTCGATCACAGTCATCAGTGATGCTCCATTGTCAGAAATTCTGAACAACAGAGATGCAACTGGTCAAGTGGCAAAGTGGGCGATTGAACTCCTTCCGTTGGATATCAAGTTTGAGGCAAAGAAAGCAATCAAGTCCCAAGCAATAGCGGATTTCCTCATCGAGTGGATTGAACAGTAGCAACCGACTCAAGTTCACTCGGAACATTAATTGGACTATGTTCTTTGATGGATCCAAGATGCTGAATGGTTCTGGTGCTGGAGTAGTCCTGGTATCCCCGCGAGGCGACAAACACAGTTATGTTGTCGGATTTCGGGTTCCGGCAGACCCTCTAGGTTTGAACTCTGGGGTGCACGCGGAGATCACACCTCCAACCTACCTATGCCTCGTCGCCTCGCAAGGATCTAAACTACACAAAGAACAACACAAGGGACACGAGGTTTATACTGGTTCAGGCCACCATGGTGGTGTAATACCCTACTCCAGTTTGTGGTGTGGTGGATTGCCTCAGGGGCTGATGATGAACAATACAAAGGGAGAACAGCCTCGCGAGGGGCTGTTCTTGAGCTGATGTCACGAACTGCTTGGTGAGTTCGATCGCCTCTCTTTCTCTCTCTCTCTAGGTACCAATCCTCTCTCTGATCGATCCCCTTCTTTCCCTTCTTTTTTCTCCACCTCTCTCTGATCGATCGATCCCCTTCTTTCCCTTCTTTTTCCTCCTCCCCTTGCCTTGGTGGTGGCTAGTCCTATTTATAGAGGGAGGCCCTGGGCCTCTTCCCAAATATTGAGCGGGAAGGGCGCCAACAATTGGCCATTTTGAAGGGGAACATCTAGTACACTTATCCTGACTAAAGTCGGTCCTCGCCTGCCAAAGACTCTGGCGGTGGCCTTGGCTTGGGCTCCACGATGACCTTCCTGCCGCTCTGCTGGTCTTGGTCTTGTTGCACCGAAATGGTTGCCTTTGCCTGATGCCTTGGCCTGCGCTTGCCTCCTTTGCACCAAAGGGGAAATGAGGACACTGCGTGGGCTGGCGCCCGCCTGGCGCCCTCGGTCGTCATGGCTTGCGTCATGGGCACCTTGTGAGGTACCCTGCCTTGATCTCTCTGCCTCCTCGCGAACCAGCCGGCGAGGCCGTGCACGAGGAAGCTTTACTGTCCGCCCGTGAGGCTTGGCCCCTCGCGAGGGTCTTGAGCTTGTGTTGATGAAGATGGGCCGTCTTGGGCCACTCCTTGAAACCATGCCGCAGCCGCAGCGAGCAAGTCTGGTACCCCGTTCCCGAGCAGCCGACATATGTCCTTCAGATTCACTTTGGTTCCTCCAACAATGAAGCTGAATACGAGGCACTTCTGTATGTGTTGTGTATGGCCATTTCACTCGGCGTCCGTCGCCTAATGGTCTACGATGACTCAGATTTGGTGGTCAATCAAGTGATGAAAGAGTGGGACGTCAGGAGCCCAGCTATGACTGGCTATTGCAATGCAATGAGAAAGTTAGAAAAGAAGTTTGAAGTGCTAGAGCTCCACCACATTCCCCGACTGAATAACCAGGCAGCGGATGACCTGGCAAAATAGGTTCCAAGCGGGAGCCCATTCCCAGCAATGTGTTCTTGGAACATCTTCACACACCATCAGTTCAAGAGGATCCCTTCACGGAAGAGCCCCCACAACCTAAGAGTTCTACTGATCCGACTGAAGTTGAAATCCCAGTCGTGGTCGACTTAATCAAGGAGGTTTTGATCGTCATTCCTGATTGGACAGTGCCATATATCGCGTATATTCTCAGGAAAGAGCTTCCAGAAGACGAAGATGAAGCATGTAAGATTGTCCGACGATCCAAAGCCTTCACCGTAATAGGTGGACAGCTTTACAGAGAGATTGTTACTAGAGTCGCTAGTGGTGCATCACGCCAGAGGAAGGTCGAATGATTCTCGATGACATCCACTCGGGGACCTGTGGTCACCATGCATCCTCTTGGACAATTGTGGCCAAAGCATACCGAGCGGGATTCTATTGGCCGCGGGCGAATGAAATGGCAAAAGACATAGTCGACAAATGTGAAGGCTGTCAGTTCTACTCCAACATGTCTCATAAGCCTGCGTCACCCTTGAAGACCATTCCACTCGTCTAGCCCTTTGCTATTTGGGGATTGGATATGGTTGGACCTCTGAGGACCGACAGAAGTGGCTTCACCCACCTGCTCGTTGTAGTCGTCAAGTTCACTAAATGGATTGAGGCCAAACCCATCAAGAACCTCGACTCAGGTACCGTTGTCAGCTTCATCAGAGAGTTAACATTCAGATATGGAGTCCCGCATAGCATCATCACAGACAATGGTTCAAACTTTGATTCAAATGAGTTCAGAGCTTCTTGTGCTTCCCAAGGCACC